>ML661344.1:5113980-5137232 GCA_007570785.1 Antilocapra americana | reverse complement strand
ACCCCAATGTTCATCGCTGCATTGTTTACAATAGCTAAGACATGGAAACAACCTAGATGCCCATCAACTGATGAATGGATAAGAAAGCTGTGGTACATATACACAATGGAATATTACTCAGCATTAAAAAAAAATTCATTTGAAGCAATTCTACTCAGATGGACGAAACTGGAGCCCATTATCCAGAGTGAAGTAAGCCAGAAGCAAAAACAACAATACAGTATATTAACACATATATATGGAATTTAGAAAGACAGTAACGAGAACCCAACATGGGAGACAACAAAAGGAACGCAGATGTATAGAATAGACTCGTGGACTTTGTGGATGAGGGTAAGGGTGGGATGATATGGGAGAAGGGCATTGAAGCATGTTAATTGTCATGTGTCTAATCAATCGCCAGCCCAGGATTGATGCTCGGGACTGGTGCAGCGAGATTTCCCCCGGGCCGGGGGGGGAGGAGGGGGGGGGGTTCCGGAGGGGAAGCATATGTAAACCCATGGTGATATCACGACAATGTATGGCAAAAACAATAATAATAATTAAAAAAAAAGACAAAAAAAAAAAGATTTGTTTGTCCCTTCAAGTAAATATACATTTCCACACTGAGTGAGAAAGTGCTGTAAAGAGAAAATTTGAAAACAAATATTTCAAAATATTACTATTATTGGGGGCTTTTTTTTTTGCTAAAAATTATGTAACTTCATCTGTCACCTACAAAAAAGTGCTTTAAAATACTTATGAACAAGTATTTTATATCTTGTTTTAGTCTTTTAATTGAGTGAGTGGATTTTGAACTCTTTGTTTAAAAGTATGTAAATAGAGCAGCTTCTACTCAGTTTGAAAGGGCAACTAATCAATATCAGGGGTATAAAATTATGGTAACCAAATGTTAATAATAAGCTTGTATAATTCATGAATTAGCTTATTTTTCTCTTATTTTTAGTGAGAAGAAAGGCTTTTAAATATTTTGTCAATAAATTATCAAAATGTATTTTGTTCTCATTTTAAATTTATATTTTAGTGTACATTTTACAATATATATGTTGTAACTGTATTTGCAAAATATACTTATTATGTATATATAAAATTTATAAGTTAATTTAAAAAACTGAACATATATTGGGGATATATGCGCAAATCCCTTTAATTTTAAAAGCCATGCAAGGACTAAAATGTTTAAAAACCACTAGTCTGTTAACCTCTAACTGCAGCATGTTACAAAATTGCTGCATCAGACACAAGATGATGTTCCAGTGCATCTGAGCCATTTTCTGTAGGGGAACAGATGAGAAGTAATGGAGAAAGAACTTGAATTTGTTAAGCAGCAAAACAAATTATGAGAAAACTTTAAGATGCAGGCAACAGTGACAACCTTCATTATTCTCGTTTCCCAAGATGCAAATAAATCAGAAGATGACTAATCTTACGTGAGTATTATTAGAGAAATCATCTTCTTCTAAATCTATCAGTATATCATTCAACTAAATATATCCCTCAATTAAATATTGAAGGAAGGCTTGAGATAATAGTTACTAATAACAGGGGTGCCCCCATCCTCCCTGAATCCTCCTTGTTACTGTAAGCTCCACAAGTGCAAGGACCACATGTCTTATTTACTCCCTTATCTCCAGCACTTGGGACAGTGAGTGATACAAAACAGGGGCTCAACAAATATTTGTTGAGTTGAATTGACTTGTTCTGGAAAAATCTCATTCTCTGTGATCAACCAAGATTATAAGTGATGTTGAATCTTCAAATTTGCAACAGAATTTTTAAAAAAAGAATAGTTGGAAAATTATATATAGTAGTTTTTTTTTTTTTTTAGTAACTCAGTGGCCCTTCCATGTGGAATCTAACCATCAGTCAATATCTTTCTGTTTTCTTTCTTCATTTCTCTTCCTTTTCTTCCTCCTCCTTCTAATATCTGGGGAGTTTCCCTAGTAGATACATGGTGGTTGTCTGTGGTTACCTGTCTAGTTAGAGAAAAGAAAATCTTGCTTCTATATTTTCTGAGAACAAGCCCTACATAATGAAGAAAGCCTGGTGATACAAGAACCTGACATACAAACCAGTTTATCCACATATGTTGATTAAGATGATTTAAAAGTTTGTAGATGTGAGATGGCCACCTGTGTAGCTAGAGCTAGATGATGCACTTGCAAGTCAAAAGCTCATTTAAGTGAATAACCACAATGACAAATACTTTTCTAGGAAATACTAGTTCAGTTTCCATTTCTAGTATTTTTCCATTCCTTTAAATGTCTATTTTGGTTCATCGTTGATACCAAAAGTCCTGAAAATACTTACAGTGTGCTATGAATAACTGAGTGTCATTTGTCGATAAATATTGAGACTGTTGCCAACATAGTGATTTAGTGCATCAAACAAATGTTGGCACCAGTTAAACTTGGTAAAAAGTTTCAGACATACATTTTTAAACTTTTATTTTAAGAAGATTAAAATCTAAAATGAATTATTCATCCTTACTACTTCACTTCGCAAAAGTTCCATTTCTGAAATTTTTTGATTAGTTATCAATTTTACTCATCTGTCCAAAGTGTTACATTTACAAGACCCAAATAAAACCCCTAAATATAATTGTACTGTCATATGTTGAAAGGCTTATATAAAACATTGTAGTGCAAAATACTTAAATTATTAGTAATCCTCAAAGATTCTTAAAATGTAGAGTTGTAACTTTCCCACAACTGACATTCAGCAAGCACAGATGTTGTTTATAGATGAACAACCCACATGAAAGATGCCATGTCTTGGATAGGAGCAATGCATTTTCAAGAGCTTTTTAGGTTGCCAGAAGCCTTGTTAAATGACAATAAATATCAAAAAGTAAAATGAGACATGGGGCAAATTTAAAACACAGACAGCTACAGGGTCCCACACAACATAAATTTGATTCACAGTCTGACTCCGCTTTTCTCAACAGCTAAATCTAAGAGACATGATACACAGGATTCACAGATGCCATCATGTAATAACTTGAAACCTGGGCATCAGAAGCAGAATTTTTGTGGCTCAAGAGAAAGTGTATTTTAGGTTCTCCTAAAGAGGAGAGTGATTCACATAAAAGACAGGTTTCTCACAAACATTCCTACACAAAAATCACACAGTAGTTATTTAAGTTAGTTAGTTATAGATTTTCTCAATGAAAAGTCCAGTGAAGGACATTCTGGAACATAGGTGCTTGGTGAGCATTAATATTCTCTTCTTTGTCAGTAGTTATTTAAGTTAGTTAGTTATAGATTTTCTCAATGAAAAGTCCAGTGAAGGACATTCTGGAACATAGGTGCTTGGTGAGCATTAATATTCTCTTCTTTGTATCAGTCTTTTGTTGTCATTGTTTAGTCACTAGGTTGTGTCCTACTCTTTGTGAATCCATGGACTGCAGCATGCCAGGCTTTCCTGTCCTTCAGTATCTCCTGGAGTTTGCTCAAACTCATGTTCATTGAGTCAGTGATGCTATCCAACCACCTTATCTTCTGTCATCTCCTTCTCTTCCTGCTCTCAATCTTTCCCAGCTTCAGGATCTTTTCCAGTGAGTTGGCTTTTCACATCAGGTGGTCAAAATATTGGCACTTTGGCTTCAGCATCAGTCCTTCTAATTAATATTAAGCTTTGATTTCTTTAGGATTGACTGGTTTGATCTCCTTGCATCCGTCTTTTAGGCTCCAAGTGTCTCTTTGCTCTATGCTTCCCACATATAAAAAATACTCTCTGATTTCTGAAGTGAGACAGCTTCCAGTCCTGTCCCTTCAATGTATCCAGCTCAGAGCCAAGTTCTCTGGGTAGTGAGCAGTAGTGGCTGCCTTGTTGGCGATGACTTCTCTGGTCTACACCTGTAATCCCCAAATACATGTTACCTGCATCCCACTCCCTCACCCACAATATAAAGTGGTGGAACAGGAGCAATGAATGCTCCACTTTGGAAAGGAAAAAAAAATGCGAAATATCGGAAGTTATTGGTCTGAAGCACTGCTATCTGCTGAGTGATGTATTAACATTAGAGTTTTTGATTTTAGCCTATCGGATCTCTGTTAAAACTGAGACAGAAAGAATCTCAATTAAATATCCTTTGTTATAAGGTAAACACAGTAGAGTAATAACAGGATAAATTAATAATTTGTCCTCTCCTCTCTAGTCTCTCCCCCTAAAATAATAGTTTTGTGAGAATCTTTCCACATTTTTCTTCATGCCTATGTAAATGTATAGAAGTATGATAGGGCTTTTTTCTGCTTTAAACAAAAATTGAGTCAGTCTATCTATCGACCAATCTTTTGTTTTTCTTTACCACATGGCATAAACTTTATTCCACAACATACATAACAGATCTATTTATTTTTTATAAATAGCTACAAGTATTCCATAGTATGTAAATTCTTCTTTTTTTGATAGGCCTTCCGTTTTTTTTTCCCAATTTCCCTCCATGCAAAAATACAACATACTCACCAAAATAAAAATATTCTTAAATATAAACATGTACAAATGTATAGTGCTTTTATTTGTGTATAATAAAATCTCATGTGTGCCTTGTTGAATCAAAGGATTTGAGCTTATTCACTGGAAAGGATTATGTCAGATTATTATCCAAACCATAGTAATTACACTCCTACTAGCATACTGCATAATCACTAAGAGTGAATGCTATCCATCTTCTGTAATTTTTATCAATATAACAGATGAGAAATGGTATTTCATTTATTTAAACCATATATCCTTGACTATGAACATTTTTCACATGTCTGATAGATTTTACAAATATGTATTATTAATTTATCTCAGCTTATCTTCAAATAATGTATAATGCATTCACTTTACAAAAGTATTTTTCTATCTTCATATCTCTAGTCTCTTCCTTCAAAATGATGAGAACTATTAAGATTTTTAAAAATAATTTTATTTATTTATTTATTGGCTGTGCTGGGTCTTCATTGCTGCATGGGCTCTTTCTCTAGTCACAGAGAGCAGAGGCTACTCTCTAGTTGTGGGGCCGTGACTTCTCTTGTTGCAAAGCACAGACTCTAGGGCACTTGAGCTTCAATAGTGGTGGCACATAGGAGAAGTAATTGCAGCTCTCAGGCTTTAGAGCACAGGCTTAATAGCTATGGCACACAGACTTAGTTGCCTTGTGGCATGTGGGATCTTCCCGGACCAGGGACTGAACCTGTTTCTCCTGCAATGGCAGGCAGATGCTTTACCACTGAGCCACCAGGGAAGCCCTCAGGATTTTTTTACTTAAAACTATTAAGATTTACTTAGCAACTTTTGTTTTTTATTTATTTTATAACTGGATGTTTGTACCTTTTGAACACCATCAGTTTCACCCACCTTCCATCCTCTGCCTCTGTCAAATGCCAATTTGTTATCTGTATTCATCAGTTCTGTGTTTGTTTGTTTGTTTGGTTTTTAGATTCTGTGTGTAAGTGAGATCATACAGCATTGTTTTCCTCTATTTGACTTATTTTACTTGGCGTGCCCTCGAAGTCCATCCACAGTGTTGCTAATGGCAGTAATTCCTTCATTTTTATGGCTGAGTAATATTACATGATATTACATCCAGCCACAGGACTGGAAAATGTCAGTTTTCATTCCAATCCCAAAGAAAGGCAATGCCAAAGAACGTTCAGACTACCGCACAATTGCACTCATATTACATGCTAGCCAAGAAATGCTCAAAATTCTCCAGGCTAGGCTTCAACAGTACATGAACCAAGAACTTCGAGATGTTCAAGCTGGATTTCGAAAAGGCAGAGGAACCTGAAATTCAATTGCAAACATCCATTGGACCATAGAAAAAGCAAGAGAATTCCAGGAAAACATCTACTTCATTGACTATGCTAAAGCCTTTGACTTGGTACATCACAACAAACTGTGGAAAATTCCTAAAGAGATGGGAATACCAGATCACCAAACCTGCCTCCTGAGAAATCTGTATGCAGGTCAAGAATCAGCAGTTAGAACCAGACATGGAACAACAGATTGGAAAAGGAGTTCCATATTGGGAAAGGATTATGTCAAGGCTGTATACTGTCACCCTGCTTATTTAACTTATATGCAGAGTACATCATGTGAACTGATGGGCTGGATGAAGCACAAGCTGGAATCAAGATTGCAGGGAGAAACATCAGTAACTATGATATGCAGTTGACACCACCCTTATGGCAGAAAACAAAGAGGAATTAAAGAACCTCTTGATAAAAGTGAAAGAGCAAAGTGAAAAAGATAGCTTAAAACTCAACATTCAAAAAACAAAAACCATTCAGTCCCATCACTTCATGGCAATTAGATGGGGAAACAAGAGAAATAGTGACAGACTTTATTTTCATGGACTCTAAAACCACTGCAGATGGTGACTGCAGCCATGAAATTAAAAGACACTTGCTCCTTGGAAGAAAAACTATGACCAGTCTAGACAGCATATTAAACAGCAGAGACATTACTTTGCCAACAAAGGTTCGTCTAGTCAAAGCTATGGTTTTTCCAGTAGTCATGTATGGGTGTGAGAGTTGGACCATGAAGAAACCTGAGCGCTGAAGAATTGATGCTTTTGAACTGTGGTGTTGGAGAAGACTCTAGAGAGTCCCTTGGACTGCAAGGCATTCCAACCAGTCTGTCCTAAAGGAGATCAGTCCTGGGTGTTCATTGGAAGGACTGATGCTGAAGCTGAACTCCAATACTTTGGCCACCTGATGCAAAGAACCAACTCATTGGAGACCCTGATGCTGGGAAAGATTGAAGGTGGGAGGAGAAGGAGACATGAGATGGTTGGATGGCATCACCAACTCGATGGACATGAGTTTGAGCAAGCTCTGGGAGCTGATGATGGACAGGAAGCCTAGAATGCTGCAGTCAATGGAGTTGCGAAGAGTTGGACACAACTGAACTTTCACAACTTATCCAATTGTCCATTGATGGACATTTAGTGTGTTTCTGTATCTTGGCTATTGTAAACAGTGCTACAGTGAACAGGGGGATTCAGAAATCTTTTCAAGTCATTGTCTTTGTTTTCTTTTCTGAAGTAAAATTGCTGGGTCATATGGTAGCTCTGGGTTTCCCTGGTACCTCAGCCGGTAGAGAATCTGCCTATAATGCCAGAGACCTGGGTTTGATCCCTGGGTTGGGAAGAGCCCCTAGAGGAGGGTATGGAAACCCACTCCAGTATTCTTGCCTGAAGAATCCCCATGGACAGAGGTGTCTGGTGGGCTACAGTCCATGAGGTCGCAAAGAATAGGACACGAATAAGCACAGAACAGCAGCATGGTGGCTCTAGTTCTAATTTTTTAAAGAAGGCTTCACACTGTTTCCACTGTGACTGCACCAGTTTACATCTTCACCAACAGTGCACAAGGGTTCTCTTTTCTCCACCTCTTCTCCAGCACTTGATATTTCTTACCTTTTTAATAATAGTTATTCTCACAGATGTGAAAAGGTATCTCATTGTGACTTGAATTTGCATTTTCCTGATAATTAGTGATATGGAGCACTTTTTCACATGCTCTTTGGCCATCTCTATATTGTCTCTGGAAAAATGCTAGATTCTCTGTCCATTTTTTGAAGCAAGTTGTTGGTTTTCTTGTTACTGAGTTACTTGAGTTCTTTTTATATTTTGGATGTTACCCCTTATCAGATATATTACTTGTAAATTATTTCTCCCATTCAGTAGTGTGCCTTTTCATCTTGTTGATAGTTTCCTTTGCTGTGCAGAGGCTTTTGAGTTTGATGTTGTCCCACTTGTTTACTTTTACTTTTGCTTTTGCTGCCTTTGCTTTTGGTGTCAAATTAAAAAATCATTGCAAAATCAAAACCACAATGAGGTACCACTTTACACCAGTCAGAATGGCTGCAATCCAAAAATCTACAAGCAATAAATGCTGGAGAGGATGTGGAGAAAAGGGAACCCTCTTACACTGTTGGTGGGAATGCAGACTAGTGTAGCCACTATGGAGAACAGTGTGGAGATTCCTTAAAAAACTGGAAATAGAACTGCCATATGACCCAGCAATCCCACTGCTGGGCATACACACTGAGGAAACCAGAATTGAAAGAGACACATGTACCCCAATGTTCATCACTGAATTGTTTACAATAGCCAGGACATGGAAGCAACCTAGATGTCCATCAACAGACGAATGGATAAGAAAGCTGTGGTACATATACACAATGGAATATTACTCAGCCATTAAAAAGAATACATTTGAATCAGTTCTACTGGGGTGGACGAAACTGGAGCCTATTATTCAGAGTGAAGTAATCCAGAAGTAAAAACAACAATACAGTATACTAATGCATATATATGGATTTTAGAAAGATGGTAACGATAACCCTGTATGTGAGACAGCAAAAGAGATGCAGATGTATAGAACAGTCTTTTGGACTCTATGGGAGAGGGCAAGGGTGGGATGATATGGGAGAATGGCATCGAAACATGTAAATTATCATATGTGAAATCAATCGCCAGCCCAGGTTTGATGCTTGATACAGGGTGCTCAGGGCTGGTGCACTGGGATGACCCAGAGAGATGGAATCGGGAGGGAGGGGGAGGGGGGGTTCTGGAAGGGGAACACATGTATACCTATGGCAGATTCATGTCAATGTATGACAAAACCAACAAGATAATGTAAAGAAAATAAATTAATTAATTAAAATAAATAAATAAAACTAATGATTAAAAAAATCATTGCAAGACCAGTGTCAAAGAGTTTACTGCCTATATTTTCTTCTAGGAGTTTTAAGGTTTCAGGTGTCATGTTCAAGCCTTTAATCTGTTTTGAGTTAATTTTTGTGTAAGCTATAAGAAAGTGGCCTAGTTTCATTTTTGTTTTGTTTTGCATGTATCTGTCTAATTTTTCCTCCACTATTTCTCAAAGAGACTATTTTTTCTCCATTGTATATTCTCAGCTTTTTGTCATAAACCCATATGCATGTGCATCTATTTCTGGGCTGTCTATTCCATTTCATTGATCTGTGTCTCTTTTTATGCCAATATCATACTATTTGTTTACTATAGCTTCATAATATAGTTTGAAATCAGGATGTATGATGTCTCTAGCATTTTCTTCTTTCTCAAGATTGCTTTGATTATTAAGGATCTTTTGTGGTTCCATATAAATTTTAGAATTGTATGTTCTTTTTCTGTGAAAGAATACTATTGGAATTTTAATAGAAATTATATTGAATCTGTAGATTATTTTGAGTAGTATAGACATTTTAACAATATTAATTTTCCTAATCTATGAATATGGGTTATTTTTTCATTCATTTGGGTTTTCTTCAATTTCTTTCATCCGTGTCTTATAGTTTTCAATGGACAGGTCTTTCACCTCCTTGGTTAAATTTATTCCTAAGTGTTTTATTTTTTTTGATACTCTTGTAAAAGGAATTATTTTCTTATTTTCTCTTTCTAAGAGTGTATTATTAGTTCATAACTTATTTTTGTATATTGACTTTTTGTCCTGAAACTTTCTAAATTTGTTTATTAGTTTAATGATTTTTTTTTTTTTTTTGGTTGAGTGTTGGGGGTTTCTGTAGATACTGTCATGTCATCTGCAAATAGTGGTGGTTTTACTTCTTGCTTTCCAACTGGATGCATTTTCTTTTTCTTGCCTAATTGTTCTGGCTAGGACTTCTGGTATTATGTTGAATGAAAGTGGCAAGAGTAGGCATTCTTGTCTAGTTCCTGATCCTAGAGGTAATGCTTTCAGCCTTTCTCCACTGAAAGTGAAAGTGAAAGTGAAAGTCACTTAGTTGTGTCTGACTCTTTGCAACCCCATGGACTGTACAGTCCATGATATTCTCTAGGCCAGAATACTGGACTGGGTAGCCTTTTCCTTCTCCAGGGGATCTTCTCAACCCAGGGATCAAACTCAGGTCTCCCACATTGCAGGCGGATTCTTTACCAGCTGAGCCACAAGGGAAGTCCTTTCTTCCCTGAATATTATGTTAACTATAGAGTTGTCATACATGGGCTTCATTATGTTGAGGTTTGTTCCTCCTGTTTCCACTTTGTTGAGAGTTTTATCATGAATAAATGTTGAATTTTGTCAAATACTTTTTCTGTGTCTATCAACATGTTCATATGATTTATATCCTTCATTTTGTTAATATGATATAACACTTTGATTTGTGAATGTTGAACCATCTTTTCACTCTCGAATAAATCCCACTTGATTATGGTGTACAATTCTTTTAAATTATTATTGGATTTAGTTTGCTTATATTTTGTTGAGTATTTTTACATCTATGCTCATCAAGGACATTGGCCTGCAATTTTCTTGTAATAACCTTCTCTGGTTTTGGTATCAGAGTAATGTTGGCCTGATAAAATGAGCTTGGAGGAGTCCCTTCTTGTCTATTTTTTGGGAAGCTTTCAAGAAGGCTAGATATTAGTTCTTCTTTAAGTGTTAGAATTCACCAGTGAAGCCATCTGGTCCTGGACTTTTATTTGTTGGAAGGATTTTCATTACTGACTCAGTCTTCTTACTAGTATTAATTCTGTTCAGGTTTTCCATTTCCTGATGGTTAAGTCTTGGTACTTTGTATGTTTCTAGAAAACTGTCTATTTCTTTAGGTTGTCCAATTTTCTGTCATCTAATTATTCATAATAGTCTTATAATCCTTTGTATTTTTATAGTATCAGTTGTAACATATCCACTTTCATTTCTGATTTTATTTATTTGAGTTCTCTCTCTTTTTGGTGAGTAATTCATAGCCTCCTTTAAAAGTTTTGTCTGCTTCTCTTTTTTCCTTTCTTATTATCTGGCTCCAGTCCTATTATCCTTATCTTGTCATTGAGTTTCTCTCTTATATAACGTGTGTCTTTCCAATCTTCATTCTATGTGTTTATTTCCATAATATGAATTTCTGATAAGTATCTAACTTATCTAATTTTTAAAATTAGATAACTTTATCTAACTTTTGAAAGTTTAATAATTTTAAATGAATGATATTGCTGTATAGAATGGGAAAGATTAGAGATCTCTTCAAGAAAATGAGGGACACCAAGGGAACTTTTCTTGCAAAGATGGGTACAATAAAGGACAGAAATGGTATGGACCTAACAGAAGCAGAAGATATTAAGAAGAGGTGGCAAGAATACACAGAAGAATTGTAAAAAAAGATCTTCATGACCCAGATAATCATGATGGTGTGATCACTCACCTAGAGCCACACATCCTGGAATGTGAAGTCAAGTGGGCCTTAGAAAGCATCACTACGAGAAAAGCTAGTGGAGATGATGGAATTCCAGTTGAGCTATCTCAAATCCTGAAAGATGATTCTGAGAAAGTACTTCACTCAATATGCCAGCAAATTTGGAAGACTTAGCAGTGGCCACAGGACTGGAAAAGGTCAGTTTACATTCCAATCCCAAAGAAAGGCAATACCAAAGAATGCTCAAACTACTGCACAATTGCCCTCATCTCATGCACTAGTAAAGTAATGCTCAAAATTCTCCAAGCCAGGCTTCAACAATACATGAACCATGAACTTCCATATGTACAAGCTGGTTTTAGAAAAGGCAGAGGAACCAAAGATCAAATTGCCAACATCCACTGGATCATCAAAAAAAGCAAAAGAGTTCCAGAAAAACATCTATTTCTGCTTTATTGACTATGCCAAAGCCTTTGACTGTGTGGATCACAACAAACTGTGGAAAATTCTTCAGGAAATGGAATACCAGACCACCTGAACTGCCTCCTGAGAAATCTGTGTGCAGGTCAGGAAGCATCAGTTAGAACTGGACATGGAACAACAGACTGGTTCCAAATAGGAAAGGGAGTACATCAAGACTATATATCATCACTCTGTTGATTTAACTTGTATGCAGAGTACATCATGAGAAACGCTGGGCTGGAAGAAGCACAAGCTGGAATCAATATTGCTAGGAGAAATATCAATAACCTCAGATAAGCAGATGACCCCACCCTTATGGCAGAAAGTGAAAAAGAACTAAAGAGCCTCTTGATGCAAGAGGAGAGTGAAAAAGTTGGCTTAAAATTCAACATTCAGAAAACTAAGATCATCTGATGGCATCTGATCCCATCACCTCATGGCAAATACTGAGGAAACAATGGAAACAATGGCAGACTTTATTTTCGGGGGCTCTGAAATCACTGCAGATGGTGACTGCAGCCATGAAATCAAAAGACGCTTGCTCCTTGGAAGAAAAGCTATAACCAACCTAGACTGCTTATTAAAAAGCAGAGACATTACTTGCCAACAAAGGTCTGTCTAGTCAAAGCTATGGTTTTTCCAGTGGTCATGTATGGATGAGAGAGTTGGACAGTGAAAAAGGCTGAGCGCCGAAGAATTGATGCTTTTGAACTGTGGTGTTGGAGAAGACTCTTGAGAATCCCTTGGACTGCAAGGAGATCCAACCAGTCCAGGAAATCAGTCCTGGAAGGACTAATGCTGAAGCTGAAGCTCCAATACTCTGGCCGCTTTATGTGAAGAGCTGCCCCACTGGAAAAGACCCTGATGCTGGGAAAGACTGAAGGGAGGAGGAGAAGGGGATGACAGAGGATGAGATGGTTGGATGGCATCACCGACTCTATGGACATGAGTTGGGGTAGATTCTGGGAGTTGGTGATGGACAGGGAGGCCTGGCGTGTTGCCGTCCATGGGGTCACAAAGAGTCTGACATGACTGAGTGACTGAACTGAACTGAACTGATTGCTGTATAAATATAATACTATTTTTACTTTTATTTCCCTGTCGGCATCGTGTTTTTATGTTCAGTCTACACTGTTGCATGTAGCTTTACTTCATTATTTCAGCCTGCTCCCTAGCACTCCTTCAAAAGCATAATCCACATTTCCTTCTTCATTCTCATATTGATGGGCTTCACAGGTGCTTCCAACTTCTTGCAACCACAAATAATATGTTGAGCACCCTCATGTATGTCTCTTGTGCATGTATGTGAATGTTTCTATAAGGTGTGAACCCAGAAATATCAATAAAAGTGCTGTGGTAAGTGATGTACATGCTTAATTGATAAACTAGGTTTTGTTTATCCATCCATTAATTGATGGATTTTTAAGCTGTTCTTGTCTTTTGCTGGAATGATGCTGGCTCAGCAGTAAGGAATGCATCTGACAGTGCAGGAGATGTGGGGTCAATCCCTGGGTCAGGAAGACACCCTGGAGAAGGAAATGGAAGCTCACTCCAGTATTCTTGCCTGGGAAATCCTAGGGAAAGAGCAGCCTGCTGGTCTACAGTCTCGAGGTTGCAAAAAGTGGGACATGACTTAGTGACTAAATAACAACAAGAATAACATAAGCATTCATGTACAAAATTATGTGTGGACATATGCTTTCATTTCCCTTGGGCATATTCCTGGGAGTGAAATTGTTTGGTCTAATATAGTAACCATATGTTTAAGTTTTTGAGAAATGTCCAATATGTTGCCAAGGTGGCTGAATCATTTAAGATGTCTAGCATCAGCAGTGTATAAAGATTCTTCCCTAAAACTTAGTATCTGTCTTTTTTAGTTTAGCTGTCCTACTGTGTATGAAGTACCTCTTTGTGGTTTTTACTTGCATGAGACCATTTTTAACCTGTCATTTTGGCATAGATCAAATTTTGAATAAACACCGAGATGGAGAGTATACTGGGGGAAAATAGGCACTAAGCCACACTGCTGGTGGAAATGTGAGTGAGTACAACTCTGGGGAGGTTTTTTTGGCTTACTTGTCTTATTTTTCAGTGTTTTAAATGCATATAACTTTTGACTTAATTCCTCTGCTAGCAATTTGAGCTTGAGATATTTTTGCATATAAAGATGTGGAAAATGATTTATGTACAGGGATTTTTCACAATAACATTGTTTGTACCAATATTAATTAGTATGAGACTGGTTATGTAAATGGAATGCAATGCTGCATTTTAAAAGAATGAGGCAATTTCATATGTACTGATGTAAAATTATCTCCAAGATATATTGATATGTGAGGAAAGCTAAGCAACTAAGCAATGTTCCACTCAGTTGTCATCTTATTAAACAGAAAGAAAAAAATATATTTTGCCTATGTATCTCTGGGGTATCTCTGAAAAAAATGCATGAGAAACCAAGAGTGGTTTCCACCTTATAAGGAAAAGGGAATTAAGTGGCTGAGAAAGGGTAGAAGGGCATTTTAAAGTACTATTTCTTTCTTTTTGTATTTTAAATTTTTGAACTATATGTATGTTATACTTGTTTTATGAATAATTTTTACTTAAAAATTTCTACATATAGGTCTGACATTACTTACTATGTTAATTCCAACTTTATTTTTTGTTGCTATTATAAAATAAATCTTTTTATTATGTTTCTAATTGATATTACTGGAACCAGTGGGCACTAATACTGATTTTTATACACAGATCTTGTTCTGACAAATTATTATACAATCTTTTATAATAGTTTATCATATTGGTTTTATAATTTACCTTATTTTATGTAAATATATCACCAAAAAATTTGCAAACTTTACCTCTTCTAATTCTTTTTAATTATCTTAGTGTATTAGTTTGATGGAGTTTTCCTTGTACCATTTTCACTAACAAAGTCAACCTCATGTGGTCCAGAAGATTATTCAAGCTTTCCATCTAGCCTGGGTCTGAGTCTATATGCTTATTCTTCTCATAAGTAGTAAAACTTGAGGACCAAAGATCTCTATTTCCTTCACCCCTGTGAGTTGTTTTGCTTTAGCTCCTACTTAGTGCTCTTACTTTGGGCCTGTCTTCATTTCTGGCAAATGAGGTGGTTCTTTCTTGCTTTTGGCTTGGCTATGTATTTTAAACAATTAAAAAAATTTCTGTGTGTTTGGGGTTAGAGGCAGCTTCTTGTATCAGCTGCTGTATTATTATGAGGAAGTCTTCACCTCCCGTGTACAGAATGTCTATGTCCTCCCTTCCCAAATTCGTACTGTTGAAGCCTTGATCCCCAGTGTGATGGTATTTGGAGGTAGCCCTTGGGAATAATAGGTTTGGATGAGGTCATGTGGATAGAGCCCCTGTGAAGGGATTCGTGCTCTCTTACGGGGTTAAAGAAACCTAAGTTCTCTCTTCGCATTATAAGGAAATCAAGATGAAGGCTTTCACCAGAACCTGACCATGCTTTCACCCTGATCTAAAACTTCCAGCCTCCAGAACTATAAGAAATAACTATTATTTAAGCCACCCAGTCTCCAGAATTCTTGCTATGGCAGCGCACACTACCTAAGACACCATCTAACCACCACCTCCTTTTAGTAATTATTAGTGTACCTATTTCTTTTCCCAGTCACTCAAATGTGGATATATTTGTCAGGAATTTTTGACCCTCCTTGGTTCTCTTCATATTCTTTTTCCATTGTTGTATTAGTATTCTACTGCTGCATCACAAATTGCCACCTAGATAACAGTTTAAAACAAGACATATATTTATTTCAGAGTTTTCATAGGTCAGGAGTCTGGGCATGGCTCAGCTGAGTTCTCTGTTGAGGATATCACGAGGTTGCAGCCATGGTGTCAGCCAGGGCTGTGACATTATCTGAAGCATGCCATCTTCTTCCAAGGTCACAGGGTTGTCAGCAGAATTCGTTTCCCTGAAGCTTTAGAACTCTTGGTAGCTTATTCCTTCAAGGCCAGCAGGAGAATCTCTTTGAACTTAGGGAGAGCCTCAGTCCCTCTTTTAAATGGTTCAACTGATTAGCTCAGGTCTACCCAAGATAATCTTTTTTTTTAAGTGATTCAACATAAACTAATTTGGGGCTTCAATTACAGCTTCAACATACCTTCACCTTTGCCATGTAACATAGTGTAATTACAAATTACAGGAGTGATCTCCTACCACCACTACCATTTTCTACTGGTTAGAAACAGGTCACAAGTTCCACACTCAAGAAAACAGGATTGCACAAAGGTATGATTCTCATGAGGGAGAATCATGAGACTATGTTAGAAGTCTGCCAATTGCACTTAGTAATACTGTTGTTTTTGTTCAGTCACTCAGTTGTGTCCCACTCTTTGCGACCTAATGGGCTATATACAGCATACCAGGCTTCCCTGTCATTCACCATCTCTTGGAGTTTGCTCAAACTCATGTCCATTGAGTTGGTGATGCCATCCAACCATCTCATCCTCTGTCATCCCCTTCTCCTCCTCCCTTCAGTCTTTCCCAGCATCAGGGTCTTTTCCAGTGGGGCAGCTCTTCACATAAAGCGGCCAGAGTATTGGAGCTTCAGCTTCAGCATTAGTCCTTCCAATGAATATTCAGAATTGATTGCTTTTAGGATTGACTGGTTTGATCTACTTGCAGTCTATGAAACTCTCAAGAGTATTCTCCAACACCACCGTTCAAAAGCATCAGTTCTTTGGCACTCAGCCTTCTTTGTGGTGCAACTCTCAGATTCATACATGACTGCTGGAAAAACCATAGCTTTGACTATATGGACCTTTGTTGGCAAAGTAATGTCTGCTTTTTAATATGCTGTCTAGGTTTGTCATAACTTTTATTCCAAGGAGCAAGTGTCTTTTAATTTCATGGCTGCAGTCACCATCTGCAGTGATTTTGGAACCCAAGAAAATAAAGGCTTTCATTGCTTCCCCGTCTATTTGCCATGAAGTAATGGGACCAGATGCCATGATCTTAGTTTTTTGAATGTTCAGTTTTAAGCCAGCTTTTTCACTCTCCTCTTTCACCTTCATCAAGAGGCTCTTTAGTTTCTCTTCAATTTCTACCATTAGGGTGGTATCTTCTACATATCTGAGGTTATTGATATTTCTCCTGGCAGTCTTGATTCCAGCATATGCTTCATCCAGCTGGCATTTCACATGATGTACTCTGCATATAAATTAAATAAGCAGGGTGACAGTATACAGCCTTGATGTTCTCATTTCCCAATTTGGAACCAGTCTGTTGCTCCATGTCCAGTTCTAACTGTTGCTTCTTGACCTGCATACAGGTTTCTCAGGAGGCAGGTAATGTGGTCTCGTATTCTCATCTCTTTAAGAATTTTCCAGTTTGTATTCAAACTGTGTTGTATTTGTGTGTATACAAACGGTGTTTGTGAGTGCAAACTGTATTGTAATCTCATACTTGAATACTATCTGAAATTCACTCTTAAGAAGGAATAAAGCTCAAGTCTTTATCTTAATTTCAGTTTCTATTTCAATAACCAGTTCAACCATCTAATGAGCATTCTCTGCTTCGATGGCCCATTAGCATTTCAAACTTGATACAGAAAACTTTGATCAATGATGTATCTGCTAATTTTCATATAAGGAATGATTGTCTGAGTTCATAATGTAAACTTAGCCTTTGAATTTGTGAGTTTCCTCTGCCTATACCCATTCCACACACTGATCTTTTTCAGTTCTTTAGGCCTAGTACCTTAAAAAGTTGAGTTTCACTTGCCAGGCACTCAGCTTGGCTAACTACTGATTCACTTACTGGTATAAAGCAGTGACTCAGGCTTCAGCATACTCAGAAATTACACACGTTGTGCTCCTCAAAGGTCTCTTTAGAGTAGTCAGCCATGCACACTCCAAGGTGTTCTGTATTCTCAAAACCCACCTTCCCTTTGCTCCTCTAAACCAGCTATTTTTCAAGTAGGTCATAGGTTGCTTAGTGGTATTGCCATCCTTCAAACCATCCCATCTCACAACTTAAAGTAGTGGTGTATGAACTAAAGTAGGGATACTCAACAAGGGAAGGAATCTCCTGATTTACTATGCAAAGAAGCTTTTGTGAATGAGCATATGTGCTTCCCCTGCCCCCCCAGGAATGATGTCATTAGCTTTCTTTAGATTTTCAAAGGCATGCATAACTGAATAAAACTGGTTTAGAGTTAATTTTGTTTTTTCTCTCTCCTTCTTAACTTTTGCTATGTTGTCAGTTCCTGTTAACAAGGCCACCTGAATAGTCTTAGTATTTCTATCATCACTACCAGCATCCTACTTCAGGTATTCATTGCCTTTGTATTATATTCCTAATTACTCTTTTGCCAATTTAATCTTCCTAAAGCCCATATTTGAACATGTGTTTAGCCAGTCAACCATTCATTCAGTTTGTGGTGCCAGTTGCTAAGAATACCAAGATGGGTGGACATTCCATATCTTCAGTCTTTTCCCATTTTGGTGAATAAAACAGATAATAAAGTTTTTTTTTTTTTTTTTAAGAAACAGCATATGTGCAAGAGTAAAGTTTAGAATGTATAAACTTCTTTGGGAATAATCAGAGAAGTATCTAACTCCTTCATTCTGAGGGAATAAGAAACAGTTACATAGGATGTGACACTTGTGTTGGGTGTGGAAAGATGAATAGGAGCTTTCCAAAGGAGTGTTGAAATATTGTCAATGGAGATGGATTGTATGGTTAGCTGTAAGGAATCAAGGTGTAGGCTGAGCTTGGAAAGGCTTAAATAATTTCTATGAAACATAAAGATGCATGGGGTGAGCGCTGGGAGACGAGCTGACATGTAGGGTTGGTCAAATTATAAGATTCTCATTTGTCTTTTGTGAGGACCCATGAGAGATTCAACCGTCCATCCCATTAGTGGTAATTTGTTAAAAATGCCTGATATGGGATGGATGTTATGATAGGCTCCACAGGAAAGAGATGATAAGAGACACAAGTTGAAATTTGCTAAAAGATAGAACTTAAATGTTTTCACTAGAAAAAAGGGAAATGTGTGAGTTGATTGATGTGTTAATTAACTTGATGAAGGGGAAATCCTTTCACAAATGTACATATGTATCAAAATCATCATGTTGTATTTCTCAACCATACCTCAATAAAGCTGAGGGAAATAATATGTATGTAAGTAATCATAACAGAGTTTGACAAATTTTATGAATGTGGCCATCTTATAAAATGAGGATGCAGATCAGGGAAGCTTTTTGAAGAATGATACTTGAGCCTAGGATTTTGCACATAGAAGGCACACATTACAGTTATTTACATGGCTGCGAGATTGGCTGGCTAATGAGACAGGAGGGATCTTCAAGGTAGAAGACAAAGGAAGAGGCGTGTTATGTTTAGGGAAAGATGATTATCCTGAAGTGTACAGAGAACTACTGAAGCACCGAAAACGTTGACCTAATTCTCTTTTTAAGTCTTTAAATAGAAAGAATGACCTGGAGGAAGGAGAGAACGGGTCCTTTGTGATTAGGGCAGAGAGATGCAGAAGAGAATATGGAATTAAGAGACGTTTAGGAACTGATTTCAAAATAGGGCCTGACCAGAAGATTATGAAATGTCACAGAAAGGGGGATAGTGAATTCAGCTTTGGACATGCTGAGTTTGAAGCAGTTTGGGGCTATGATGGAGGATGTAGTAGCCAAGACATACAGCTGTTGAAGTCATCAGCATGAAGGTGGTAAGTGAAACCTGGAAAGTACATGAGATCATCCAGGGAGATTTTATGAAGTCCTTGGGAACACTAGGGAACACTTAGAAACACTAATCTTGAAAGAATGTGAGAAAAAAAGGGATAGAAAAGAAACAGTAAGAAATTGAGGAAAAATCAGGAAGACAAAGAGGCCATAGACACTGAGGAAGGAACTCACTTAGAAACTCAAGAAACTCCAGAATGATAAGTTCTGCTTCAGAGGAGTACTTTTAGTCCTTAAATTCATTTGTAAAATATTTATTGGGAGCCTAGCCTGTGTGAGGTTCTAAACATTAAGAATAGGAGCAATTCTAAATATTAAGGATAGAAATTCAGAGTTTGGTAGTTTACATTTTGGTAGAAGAATATTTATATAAGCAAATATGTACAGTGACTTATTTAAGGCATTTTATAAAATTTTCCATAAGGTACCCAAAGAATACTAATGCAAGAGAGACCAATTCTACCTGTAGAGGGCAGGGGAAAATGAAAGGATTCATATAAAGGTGACATATGTGAAAGCACTCATTGAATTTGGCATAAGAGGAATTTTTTAAAGGCAAGGGGAAAAGTCAAATTGTAGTTGGTAAGGAATAAATGAGAAATAAGCAAGAAATGTAAGTTATTCTTTCAAGAAATTTGGCTCTGAAAAGAAAGATAATTTCAAGTTATGCCTTCTGTCTCAACTTCTCTCTACTGCTTCTGCTTCTGGTGACTTCTGTCTGTATGTCTGTAATGATCCTGTTTTTATTTGTTTATATACTTATCATTGACATATAGTTGATTTACAATATTGTGTTAGTTTCAGATATACAGCAAAGTGGTTCAGATATGCCATATATTCTTTATCCATTCATTTGTTGATGGACATGTAGATTGCTTCCATGTCTTGGCTATTGAAAATAGTGCAGCTATGGACATTGGGATGCATATATTTTCAAACTAGAGTTTTTCTTTTTTCCAGATACATGACCAGGAGTGAGATTTCTGGGTCATATGGTGGTTGTATTTTTAGTTGTTTAAGGAAATTTCATACTGTTTTCCATAATGACTGCACCAATTTACCAACAGTGATGGAGAGTTCCTTTCTCTCCACACCCTCTCTCACATTTATTATTTGTAGATTTGTTGATGGTGACCATTTTGACCAGTGTGAGGTGATAGCTGCTTGTAGTTGTGATTTGCATTTCTCTAACAATTAGAGAAATTGTTAAGGTTATGATTTTTCTGGTGGTCATGTATGGATGTGAGAGTTGGACTATGAAGAGAGCTGAGCACCAAAGAATTGATGCTTTTGAACTGTAGTGTTGGAGAAGACTCTTGAGAGTCCCTTGGACTGCAAGGAGATCCAACCAGTCCAACCTAAAGGAGATCAGTCCTGGGTGTTCATTGGAGGGTCTAATATTGAGGCTGAAACTCCAGTACTTTGACCACCTGATGCGAAGAGCTGACTCATTTGAAAAGACTCTGATGCTGGGAAAGATTGAGGGCAGGAGGAGAAGGGGACGACAGAGGATGAGATGGCTGGATGGCATCACAGACTCAATGGACATGAGTTTGGGTGGGCTCCAGGAGTTGGTGTCAAACAGGGAGGCCTCGTGTGCTGCAGCTCATGGGGTCATGAAGAGTCGGATGCAACTGAACAATTGAACTGAACTGAACAATTAGAGATGTTGAACATCTTTTCATGTGTCTGTTGGCTTTCTGTATATCTTTTTTGGGGAAATGTCTATTTAGATCTTCAGCTCATTTTTTGATTGGATTTTTTTTAATGTTGAGTTGTATGAGCTGTTTGTATATTTTGGAAATTAAACCCTTTTCAATTGAATTATTTGCAAATATTTTCTCCCAGTCCATAGTTGTCTTTCATTTTGTTTATAGTTTTCTTTGCTATGCAAAAGCTTATAAATTTGACAGTCATGTTTTTTGTTTTTGTTTTTTGCTTCCTGTGTTTTATAATACTTTGACATTTTGGGGGCTTGCTGACCCAAGGAGCGACTGCCCCTTGCAGGGCTAGCTAATTCCTAAGAGAGTAAACAATTTGCCTTCAAACACTCTTTTCATACATGAACCAACTATCCTAGCTCAAGCTGCTATAACAAAATGCCATAAACTGGATGGTGTAAACAACAGATATCTACATAGAGTTCTGGGGACTGGGGAGGTCAAGATCAAGGTGCCAGCAGATTTGTTCCTGGTGAGAAGTTTCTTTCTGGCTTGCTTATGGCTGCCTTCTTCCTGTGTGCTCAGCTGGCCTTTCCTTGGCAGGTTCTCATGGAGAGAGATCTCTTCCTCTTATCCCCTTCTTACAAAGACTAATCCCATCAGGAAGGTCTTACCCTCATGACATAATCTAAGCCTAATTATGCCCCCGAATGCTCACCTCCAAATACCATCACATTGGATGTTGGGACTTCAGCATATGAATTTGTGGGGACATAAACATTCAGTCCATAACACTAACTAATTTAAAATTCATATCCCTGAATACTTCCTTTACATAATTTTCACACATCAAGTCAATATTTCTTCTTTCTCAAATCACCCCATGTCCAAGTATCAGACAAGTAAAGACGACTCCTACAGCCCAGTGTGTGTGTGCTCAGTCACTTAGTTGTGTCTGACTCTATGTGACCCCATGGACTGTAATCTGCCAGGATTTTCTGTCCATGGGATTTTCCAGCAAGAATATTGGAGTGGGTTGCCATTTCCTCCTTCAGGAGATCTTCCTGACTCAGGTCTCTTGTATCTCCTGCCTGTAGCCTAGAGCCCACTGGAATTATTCAAGTTACCCAGTCCTAAACTTGCTAAAACTTGCCTACTCTGCCTTGTTCATTCCTTTCCATGGAAACCCCCCAAAAGACTCTAGACCATGTTCTCCCCTCACTCTTAATGCCTCCTGACCAATCCTGGAACTTTCCTATATGGCCCAGCCCAGCAAGTATACCCTCTTCCCTTGGGAACTGTGAGTAATAATGCTTTTTTCAATGGCATTGTCCTCTCTCTGTCATCACTCAGTCACTTCTTTTTTTCTTTATTATTAGTTTTGCCAAACAATGACATGATATCACCATGGGTTTACATATGCTCCCCCTCCAGAACCCCCCTCCTTCCTCCCTCCCCCCAGGAAATCTCGTTGCACCAGCTCCGAGCATCAATCCTGGGCTGGCAATTGATTAGACATATTATAATTAACATGCTTCAATGCCATTCTCCCATATCATCCCACCCTTTCCCTCATCCACAGAGTCCACGAGTCTATTCTATACATCTGCGTTCCTTTTGCTGTCTCGCGTGCTGGGTTCTCGTTACCGTCTTTCTAAATTCCATATATATGTGTTAATATATTGTATTGTTGTTTTTGCTTCTGGCTTACTTCACTCTGGATAATGGGCTCCAGTTTCGTCCACCTGAGTAGAACTCATTCAAATGAATTTTTCCTTAATGCTGAGTAATATTCCATTGTGTATATGTACCACAGCTTTCTTATCCATTCGTCAGTTGATGGGCATCTAGGTTGCTTCCATGTCCTGGCTATTGTAAACAATGCGGCGATGAACATTGGGGTACACGTGGCTCTTTCAATTCTGGTTTCCTCGGTGTATATGCCCAGCAGTGGGATTGCTGGGTCATATGGCAGTTCTATTTCCAGTTTTTTAAGGAAGCTCCACACTGTTTTCCATAGTGGCTGTACTAGTTTGCAATCCCACCAACAGTGTAAGAGAGTTCCCTTTTCTCCACATCCTCTCCAGCATTTATTACTTGTAGATTTTTGGATTGCAGCCATTCTGAGCAGTGTAAAGTGATATCTCATTGTGGTTTTGATTTGCATTTCTCTGATAATGAGTGATGTTGAGCATCTTTTCATGTGTTTGTTAGCCATTT
>ML661344.1:5075720-5103236 GCA_007570785.1 Antilocapra americana | reverse complement strand
TATCCTTATGGGATTCCCCTTGTGGGTTATTTTTTGCTTCTCCCTCGCTGCTTTTAATATTTGGTGTTTGTATTTGATATTTGTTAATTTGATTAATATGTGTCTTGGGGTGTTCTGCTTGGGGTTGATTCTATTTGGGACCCTCTGTGTTTCTTGGACCTGAGAGGTTATTTGCTTTCCCAGTTTAGGGAAATTTTCAACAATTGTCTCTTCAAGAATTTTTTGATGGTCTTTCTTTTTGTCTTCTTCTTCTGGGATTCCTATGATTCGAATATTGGTGCATTTAATACTGTCCCAGAGGTCTCTGAGATTGTCCTCATTTCTTTTAATTCTTTTTTCATTATTCCTTTCTGTTTCATTTATTTCTGCCATTCTATCTTCTATCTCACTTATCCTGTCTTCTATCTCTGTTATTCTACTGTTGGTTCCCTCCAGGGTGTTTTTGATCTCATTTATTGCATTATTTATTGTATTTTGACTCTTTTTCATTTCTTCTAAGTCCTTGTTAAAGCTTACCTGCATCTTCTCGATCCTTGCCTGCAGGTTATTGAACTGCAACTCCAACTTATTTTCCAGGTTTTGGATCATTTTCACTATCATTATTCGGAATTCTTTATCTGGTAGACACCCTATCTCTTCATCTTTTGTTTGGTCTGGAGGACATTTATCCTGTTCCTTTACCTGCTGGGTGTTTCTCTGCCTTTTCATTTTGTTTATCTTGCTGTGTTGTCCCTTTATTGTGGGGGTTCCCCACTATGGGAGGGGTTGGATGTGTGTTTTGTCAAAGTTTCCTAGTTGGGCTCTTAAGCGGTCTGTCCTGCTTGATTTGGCGTCCTCTGCTGGCCCCTTCAGTCTCTATTCAGGGCTCTGTGGTTTGCTCCGCTCCCGGTGCTTGCGCTTTTCCCGCCCCCTCTGCTCAGGCTCTCATCTGGCGGCGCACTCTGATGATGCAATTGGAGGCTGTGGCCTCTCCCCTCCCCAGGCCCAGCCGCTCGGCTCTTTCTGCTTGCAGCTGGGCGTGTCTTCTCAGAAGTGCAGCGTGGCAGACTCTGGCGGCGCACTCTGGTGACGCAGTTGGGGGGGCTGCGGCCTCTCCCCTCCCTCGGACCAGCTGCTCGGTTTTTTCAGCGTGCAGCTGGGGGCATCTTCTCAGATATGAGAAGCGCCGAATTCTGGTGGCGACTGTCCAGAGTCCCCAGAGGTCTTGGCTAGCACCCAATTCTGTCTGCGGTTTGGGGGCAGAAGCCTCGCCGGGGCGCTCTCCGGCAGGGGCTGGGCCGGTCCGTAGCCCTCAGCCGCCCAGTTTCTCCCGGCTGTCTCGCGCAGTGGACCAAGTCCTCGCTGCCCTTTGTTCTGTGCGCGAGCCTGGCGGGGGGGGGGGGGTGGGGGTCTTCCTTGGGAAGGCTACCCAGCAGTCTATCTCCGGTTAACACCCTTGGTTAGGACCCTCAGTCTGCCCCAGGCGTTCAATCTCAGTCCTACCCCTAAGCATGTGGCCCGCCCCTCCCTGAGCAGTCCGCTGGCTCGTGGGGGATGGGGCGCCCGGGCCGCCGCTCCGCTGAAGTTTGCGGTTAGAGATGTTCTCTAAGGGGCTTAACTATTTATCGGCTTCTACTCCCGACTTTTATGCTCTCTGAGATTCGCCTCAGATCTCTCAGATCCGCCAGTGAGAATGTTTCCTGACGTTCGAAACCTTTATCTCTTTGGAGGCTCCCCTTCCGAGATGAATCTCAGTCCCTGCCTCTTTGCCTCTTTTTACTTTTTTTTTCCCTTTGGTCCTACCTTCTTTCGTCGGCAATGGGCTGTCTTTCCAGATGCCTGAAGACCTCTGCCAGCATTCAGGTGTTGTTTTATGGAGTTTTTTCGGTATTTAAATGTTCCTTTGGTGTATTTGTTGGGGAGAGTGTGGACTCCCCGTCGTATTCCTCCGCCATCTTAGTTCCAGCCAGTCACTTCTATAAAATAAATCCCTGTTATAATTAAGACAATGGCTCAGATTTAATGCTACTAATGGGAGAAGTTGTGATTAAATTTGTTAGTCACTGTAATAGTTCTTGCATGTGTGCATGCTTGTGTGCTCAGTCATGTCTGACTTAGCGACCCCATGGGCTATATAGCCCACCAGGTTTCTCTGTTCATGGAATTTTCCAAGCAAGAAGACTGGAGTGGGTTGCCATTTCCTACTTCAGGGGATCTTCCTGACCCAGGGATCAAACCTCTATCTCTTCTATCTCCTACATTGGCAGGTGGATTCTTTACCACTGCACCACCTGGGAAGCCCTGTATTAGTTCTTAGGGCAGCTACAATGAATTACCACAAACCAGATGAACTAAGCAATATAAATTCATTCTGTCACAGTTCTGGAGGCAAGAAATCTGAAGTCAAGGTGGACAGTGCTCCCTCTGAAGGCTTTAGGGAAGAATCCTTCTTTCCCAGCTTCTGATGGCTCCCAGCAGTCCTTGGAATTCTATGACTGTGACAACATCCAGTCTCTACGTCTTCCCGTATCTCCCTATGAGGACACCAGTCATTTGATTTAGGGCCCACCCATAGACAGAGAAGCCTGGTAGGCTGCAGTCCATGGGGTCGCTGAGTCGGGACACGACTGAGCAACTTCACTTTCACTTTTCACTTTTCATGCTTTGGAGGATGAAATGGCAACCCACTCCAGTGTTCTTGCCTGGAGAATCCCAGGGACAGGGGAGACTGATGGGCTGCCATCTATGGGGTCGCAGAGTTGGACATGACTGAAGCGACTTAGCAGCAGCAGCAGCAGCTATGGGGGCTTCCCTGGTGGCTCAGATGGTAAAGAATCCACCTGCAATGCAGAGACCCAGGTTTGATCCCTGGGTTAGGAAGATCCCCTGGAGAAAGGAATGGCAACCCACTCTAGTATTGTTGCCTGGAAAATTCCATGAACAGAGGAGCCTGATGTGCTACAGTTTTGGGGGTCAAAGAATCAGACAGGACTGAGCGATTAACACTTTCACTAATCTCATGTGACTTTATCTTGACTTAGTTAATTACATCTGCAGAGACCTTTTCCCCAAATAAGGTCCTATTTTGAGGGTCTGGGTAAACATGAATTTGGGGGACAGTGTTCAATCCAGCACGTTCTTCAGACTGTTATGAGGCAGAGTTCTCACATTAGGCTGCTCACACAGAGTGCTTATTCTGCTCTCTTTGCTTACATTCAACAACCCAACTTTGAGATAGATAATTTCCTATCTAATTTAAACATACACAGATTTGGAGTTGTAAAAATGCCTTCAAAACATTGATTCTGTAGAGAACATATTTTAAAGGCTTGTTTGTCCACAGGTGTGCGCTGCTTCAATTGGAGAAAGTTGAGATGGGTGATGGGGCTTCTTGATTAAGAGACAGTATCACTGGTTCCAAGAGACACCTGAGCACAGCTCAGCAGACCAGCCAGTGTGTCCTGACGGTGGGACCCTCTGAGAAAGCCATCTGAAAAGCTGACTGGTCTCTCTTCCCATCCACACCTGGTTTGCAGGAGTCCAGGAAAGACAATGACAATTTGCAGGACCAAGACCTGGAAATAAAGAAAGTCAAGATGTGTGAGCTTGGCATTTAAATTTCATTTTAGAGATGCCAGATGGATGTGTGCTGAGAAGTTCCATGAGGAGTCCCAGAAGCTGTAGGGACAAAAAACAAAAATGGAGGAACAAAAAGATGGAGCTCAGAAAAGGTTCCTTGGTAAATTCTCTAAGCAGGCAGTTGGGATCCTGAGAGGCTTCATCCTGAGAGTCAATGGGAATGGCAAATAGGCTTCAAAAAGAACTCCAGCCTAGCTCTGCATTACCTTAACCCCTACAGATTAAATTAAGATAATCTATCTCGGGCCTAAATTCTTGCCAAAAGTAAAAATCAACCCAGAGCCTCAAATTGCCTTCATATTTATTCGTGTACAATGTCTCAACTTCAATAAAAAAAGAATGAAGCCTGCAAAAGTGACAACTGACCTAAACCAAAAAGAAAATATGAACAGAGCCACAGGAGATACAAATGTTGGCGTTTTTAAGCATGATTTTAAAATAACTATGCTGCTGCTAAGTCGCTTCATCGTGTCTGACTCTGTGCGACCCCATAGACTGCAGCCCACCAGGCTCCTCTGTCCCTGGGATTCTCCAGGCAAGAATACTGGAGTGGATTGCCATTTCCTTCTCCAATGCATGAAAGTGAAGTTGCTTAGTTGTGTCCAACTCTGTGCAACCCCATCAACAGCAGCCCTCCAGACTCCTCTGTCCATGGGGTTCTCCAGGCAAGAATGCCGGAGTGGGTTGACATTTCCTTCTCCAAAAATAACTATAAGAATGTGTTTAAGAAATTAAAGAACAAAGTGGATAATTTGTCAGAGAACTGAAAACTATACGTCTGAATCCAATGGAAGTTCTAGAACTGAAAAATGAAAGGTAAGCACTGAATGGTAGTAGAGTCAGTGCAGCTAAAGAGAAAATAAAATTGGATATAGGTTAGAATAAAATATCCATGCTGAAGCAGAGAGAGAGACAAAGCATGTAAGAGGCATAAGGAACACAATAAAAAGGTTTAACATATTTAAAGCTAGAGTCCATTGAGAGAGAAGAGGGCAAAGAAGACAGAATCCAGGATATATAAAGAGATTCCAGGGACTTCCCTGGCGGTCCAGTGATTGAGACTTCACCTTCCAATGCATGGGGAGCCAGTTTTATTCCTGGTCAGGGAGCTAAGATTCAACATGCCTTGTGGCCAAAAAACCAAAACATAAGACATAAGCAATATTGTAACAAATTCAATAAAGACTTTATGGCAAATAACTCAAAGTAAAGATGGACAAGAGACTTGAAGACACTTCTACAGAAGAGAGGGTTATGAGCTGAATCATGCACCCTCCCTTCAATGCATATGCTGAAGGCTTAACCCCCAGTTCCACAGAATGTGACTGTATTTGGATATGCTGTTGCTGCTGCTAAGTGGCTTCAGTCGTGTCCGACTCTGTGTGACCCCATAGACGGCAGCCCACCAGGCTCCCTGTCCCTGGGATTCACCAGGCAAGAATACTGGAGTGAGTTGCCATTTCCTTCTCCAAAGCATGAAAGTGAAAAGTGAAAGTGAAGTCACTCATTTGTGTCCGACTCTTAGCAACCCCATGGACTGTAGGCTACCAGGCTCCTCCGTCCATGAGATTTTCCAGGCAAAAGAGTATTGGAGTAGGTTGCCATTGCCTTCTCTTATTTGGATATAAGGCTCTTTAATTAAGTTAAAATGGGGTTATTAGGATGGGCCCTAATCCAATTTGACTAGTGTCCTTAGAAGAAGAGATTAGGACACAGACATACATAGAGGACAATCATGTAAAGACAAGGAGAACACAGCCATCTACAAGTCAAAGACAGAGGCCTCAGAAGAAACCAACACTGCTCGCAGTTTGATCTCAAACTTCTAGCCTCCAAACTTGTGAGAAAATAACATTTCTATTGTTTAAACCACCCAGACTGTGGTACTTTGTTATGGCAGTCCTAGCCAGCTAATACAGAGAATATTCTTAAATCCAGTCAATTTTCAGGAAAAGGTGTTCAACCTCATTTATTATCAGGGAAATGCAGATTAAAAACACAGTAGGAGACCACCACACCTACCGGAATGGCTAAAATTTAAATGCCTGACTAAAATTTAAGTGCCAAAAAGTTAACTATTACTATAATTGTCAACTCGGTTAACGGCAGTTTGTTAAACCTTGTCCCAGGCACTGTACAGACAAAGAGTCTATTAACAAGGTGGACACTGTCCCTACTCTCCTTGAAATTGTGGTCTGGGAGGGAAGTGTGTGTTAGTTGCTCAGTTTTGTCTAACTCTTTGCGACCCTATGGACTGTAGCCCACCAGGCTCCTCTGTCCATGGGATTCCCCAAGCAAGAATACTGGAGTGGATAGCTGTTCCCTTCTCCAGGCTATCTTCCCAATCGAGGGAACCTGCATTGCAGGTGGATTCTTTACTATCTAGGCCACGAGAAAAGACAACTAAATTAGTTAACAGAAATAATATCTGCCAAGTGCTATGACTGTGAAAGTGTGAGATGCCTTAGGACACACAGTAAGAATATCTAGCCTAATATGGGAGCAAAATCAATGGCAATTAAGAAGGGCTCTTCTAATGAGTCAGACAAAGATGTGTAGGCTCCACAAGCAATCTAATAACTGGTGATCCTTCAAGGAGACAATTTTAAAATAAATGTTCAGCATTTGTTCAAAGATAAAGCTGAATCTCTTTGCAAGAAGAACAGAGAACATCAATGTCTACCTGAGCCTTTCTCAGACTGTTCACAGCAATCTTGCTCTGGCTGCAAATTCATCAAAACAGAAACCTGCAGTGAAGGCTGGTTTCACGTATGTGGGACCTGTGAGGATGCACAGACCCCAAGCTTAAAAGTATCCTGCTCTTGGTTTAATGCTTTGCTTCACCAATTCTTGATAATTTTTGAATAAGAAGCTTCAATTCATTTTGCACTGGGCCCCTTAATTTATGTATCTGGCCTCACCTGTAACTGACAACACTTGAGATCCTTAAACAGTAGTTTAACATATTCCTTGAGATCTTTATATGGCCAGGATTATCGTGAATGTGGACTGTCTGGCTCTGTGCCAGATCGCCTGAGTCAGAATCTATGTTTTAGAAGTTCCCTGGCAATTTAATGCACTTTAAAGTGGGAGAAGTGTTCATTGAGAACATCTCATCCCCCAGGGGTGCTAAGAATGGAACTAATCCCATCTCTGACTCCTTGTCATGTGACTTTGCCTGGCTAATGAGAACATTGCATTCTCCAGCAACAATGGTTAATTGCATGCATGTGTGCTCAGTCTCTCAGTTGTGTTTGACTCCTTGCGATCCCATGGCCTGTAGCCAGCCAGGCTACAGAATACTGGAACAAGTTGAAATTTCCTACTCCAGGGGATCTTCCTGACCCAGAGATTGAATTTGAGTCTCCTGTATTGGCATGCAGACTTTTTACCACTGCTCACTACCTGGTTAGCCCCAGTGACTAATTAGCTTAGAGATAGTGATGCAGGTTATTCGAAGGACCCTAAGTATTGGAATTCTTGTAGGAATTGCTCAGTTGAGACCTTTTCCCCCAGGTACGACTGGCTGTAAGAGTGACTTGATCATGGACACAATATGAAGCTTGCAAATGAAAGCAGCATTGTAGAAGATCAAGCCAAGAGATGGGGAAGAAATGAGTCTTGATGTCATCACTTTGGCTCCTGGGTCTTGACTGCTGTGCTGTACTTGGTAGCTCAGCATGTCAGACTCTTTGCAACCCCATGGACTGTAACCTGCCAGGCTCTTCTGTCCATGGGGATTATCCAGGCATGGATAGTGGAGTAGGTTGCTATGCCCTCCTCCAGGGGATCTTCCCAACCACAGGATTGAACCCAGGCATGCCACATTGCAGGCAGATTCTTTACCATCTGAGCTACCAGAGTAGCCCAAAATTACTGGAGTGGGTAGCCTATCCCTTCTACAGGGGATCTTTCTGACCCAGGAATCGAATTGGGGTCTCCTGCATTGCAGGTGGATCCTTTACCAGCTGAGCTACCAGGGAAGCCCAGGTCAAGAGGTACTTGAAGTTTAATCTACCCTTGGAGTTTTTAAGTTACCTTTTGTAATAATACCAAGGAACGTTTCATGCAAAGATGGGCTTGATAAAGGACAGAAATGGTATGGACCTAACAGAAGCAGAAGATATTAAGAAGAGGTGGCAAGAATACACAGAAGAATTGTAAAAAAAGATCTTCAAGACTCATATAATCACGATGGTATGATCACTCACCTAGAGCCAGACATCTTGGAATGTGAAGTCAAGTGGACCTTAGAAAGCATCACTACAAAAAAAGCTAGTGGAAGTGATGGAATTCCAATTGAGCTATTTCACATCCTAAAAGATGATGCTGTGAAAGTGCTTCACTCAATATGCCAGCAAATTTGGAAAACTCATCAGTGGCCACAGGACTGGAAAAGGTCAGTTTTCATTCCTATCCCAAAGAAAGGCAATGCCAAAGAATGCTCAAACTACCACACAATTGCACTCATCTCACACGCTAGTAAAGTAATGCTCAAAATTCTCCAAGTCAGGCTTCAGCATTGTATGAACCGTGAACTTCCAGATGTTCAAGCTGGTTTTAGAAAAGGCAGAGGAATCAGAGATCAAATTGCCAGCATCTGCTGGATTATCAAAAAAGCAAGAGAGTTCCAGAGAAACATCTACTTCTGCTTTACTGACTATGCCAAAGCCTTTGACTGTGTCAATCACAATAAACTGTGGAAAATTCTTCAAGAGATGAGAATACCAGACCATCTGACCTGCCTCTTGAGAAACCTGTATACAGGTCAGGAAGCAACAGTTTGAACTGGACATGAAACAGCAGACTGGTTCCAAATAGGTAGAGGAGTACATTAAGGCTGTATATTGTCACCCTGCTTATTTAACTTATATGCAGAGTACATCATGAGAAATGCTGGGCTGGAAGAAGCACAAGTTGGAATCAAGATTGCCGGGAGAAATATCAATAACTTCAGATATGCAGATGACACCACCCTTATGGCAGAAAGTGAAGAAGAACTAAAGAGCCTCTTAATGAAAGTAAAAGACGAGAGTGAAAAAGTTGGCTTAAAGCTCAACATTCAGAAAACTGAGATCATGGCATCTGGTCCCATCACTTCATGGGAAATAGATGGGGAAACAGTGGAAACAGTGTAAGACTTTATTTTGGAGGGCTCCAAAATCACTATAGATGATGATTGCAGCCATGAAATTAAATTATGTTTACTCCTGGGAAGGAAAGTTATGGCCAACCTAGATAGCATACTGAAAAGCAGAGACATTAAGTTTGCCAACAAAGGTCCTTTCGTCTAGGCTATGGTTTTTCCAGTGGTCATGTATGGATATGAGAGTTGGACAGTGAAAAAGGCTGAGCACCGAAGAATTGATGCTTTTGAACTGTGGTGTTGGAGAAAACTCTTGAAAGTCCCTTGGAATGCAAGGAGGTCCAACCAGTCCATCCTAAAGGAGATCAGTCCTGGATGTTCATAGGAAGGACTGATGTTGAAGCTGAAACTCCAATACTTTGGCCACCTCATGGGAAGAGTTGACTCATTGGAAAAGACCTTTATGCTGGGAAGGACTGGGGGCAGGAGAAGAAGGGGACGACAGAGGATGAGATGCCTGGATGGCATCACTGACTCAATGGACATGGGTTTGGGTAGACTCCAGGAGTTGGTGATGGACAGGGAAGCCTGGCATGCTGCAGTTCATTGGGTTGCAAAGAGTCAGACACAACTGAGCGACTGAGCTGAACTTTGTAATAAATTCTTATTTTCATTTAGGTTCACTTGAGTCAAGTTTTCTGCTCTTTGGTATCAAAAGAGACCTGATGTATAAACCTCTTTCTGATCAATTTTACATAAAGTGACCCTCAGAAGTAGAGACATATGTTTTGCCACAATCGTCTATACTCATCAGTGGATACACTTTTTGCTTGATTTATCAAGTTTGGTAATCAAGCTGCAGAAATTCACTAGATAATTACCAAATTTCCACTTTGTCATACTTTAAATGACACCAATTCTGGATCAAATATATTTTCCACTTGTGCTTTTCTGCTGTTTCAAAACATGCTATTCAGTTGTAGCTGTTAATGGAGGAATGGTCGGTTCCAATGGGTAATAACTGCTGGGGTGTAACTTTAGGTGCTTCACTGAGCAAACAATGCTAAGAATGAAAAGCTCCTGTTTCCACATCAGGAATCTATGGCTAAAAGCACTTCTCTAACCAAAGTCCGCCCTTGATGCCCGTGTTCACTGCTGCTGCTAAGTCACTTCAGTCGTGTCTGACTCTGTGTGACTCCATAGATGGCTCCTCTAATTGTTACTGAATTGAGTCTGACTTTCTTGTGACCCCGTGGATTGTAGTCTGCCAAGCTCCTCTGTCTATGGGATTTGCCAGGCAAAAATACCGGAGTTGGTTGCTATTTCCTACTCCAGGGGATCTTCCCAACCCAGGGATTGAACCTACAACTCTTGCATGTCCTGCATTGGCAGGCAAATTTTTTTTTTATCCGTGAGCCAAAACCAGGGAAGCCCAATTATAGCTTAAGTTTCATTACCTCAAAGAAATGATTAACCAAGCTTTTTCTTTAATATAGCGTCAGAGTCCTTTTTCTTTCAAAGTATAGCAAACTGTGTTTTCTTGTGACTACCTGGTGGGTAGCTCAGTGCCCTGCATAATGTATTTTCTCAGTACATGCCTGTTCAATTCTGTTAAATTAAGTCTCCACATACTTGCAAGACACTTTCTGTGTCTCTCTCATAGTCTCTTTCCCTCTGCTTCTTTTTCTCTCTAAGAAATACAGCATTATAGATACAGCCAAAAGCCACCCTATCCTTCCCTTCCTGCTCCCTCCCGCCTAGAGGTAAGCTCTACAGTGACTCTGGGATACATGAATCCAGTGTATGATTTTGTATTTTTATGGAGAATTTTAGTGTCTGAAAATTTGTATAAATAGGATTACATAGATGTATCCTTTTACAGTGTGCTTTTTTTCCCACTCACTCTTATATTCTCTAATTTATTCCTGTCAATAATATGGGACGAGCTTGCATGTGAGCACAAGGAAGCATGTATACAACTTCTCCCTGCAGCGCTGTTTATGATGATGACATGGTTTCTGCACAAACACAGATAAGATGCTTTCTCTTTCACACGTTATACCACATAAAACTTGGTACTGTGCAAAAGATTTCTGTTTACATAGTCTTAGAAAAGGAAATTTGCATTAGTTGGCTTGAACGTTTTGGTTAGCATTCTTTACTAACATTATGAAACCCAGTCACTTATTTTAAAGGTCTTTTCCACTTCTCAGATAGTGTGCAGTATCTTTGTTGCTGTTGTTGTTCAGTCAGCCAGTCATGTGCGACTCTCTGCAATATCTTTATCCAGGCATAATTATTTGAGATGGAGAGATGACAGTTATAACCATCTATGAAAGCAAAAACTTTAGAATTTTGTTTCTAATTTTAGTTGTGCAAACAGGAAGTACCGTCAGTTGATAATGTTTTTGCACAGGCTTTTAAAATTTATGTTTTTTTTTTTTCAAGCTGAATTGCATTTATGGCTAATTCTCCTGATTTTAATTGCAAATAGGTTGATCTGGGAAGAAGTTGTCAGGATGACTTGAGATTTACTAACAATTTACTGAAAACAGCCCCAAATATATGTTTGTACAGTAGTCCTTGTTCAATTTCAGGTAAATTAGCTTGCAAGATAAAGACTACTATTGCTAATCATTTTTAAAAGAAAACCACATCGCTTCTAGGAGCAAAATACAAAGCTTTTTATTTTTAATTCTTGGGGTTGTGTTAGGACTCTCAATTACAAATAGCATAAATACAGCTGTAAGTAGCTGAAGCCAAGAGATGACTGTATGGCATCCTTAGATTTTAGATCATGAATGTAATTGAACCTTAATAACAATTAAAACCAGGAACTCTGAACCTCTGAACTGGGTTCTCATTCCATCTCTTCTCTTTGCCCTTTTCTGTTCACGTGTTTATTCTTGCTCTCTGTCTGCAGACAGTACTCCTTTGTAAATTCTGGTCGTGTAGGGAAAAGAAACACGACTGACAACAGCTTCTGAGCTTTGCATCTAAAACTCTGTCATTGGAGAGACATTGTTCTTCCAGAATTCCTGGGGAAGGCCTTTGGTTGGTCCAGCTTAGATCAGGTGTGCACTTCTAGCTCAACTGTTAATAACCAGAGTCAAGTCCTGGAAAGGCATTTGGTTGGCCTGCTTTAGGTTAGGATATAACCTATACTAATGCCTGCAGCCAACTGGCCAGGGTAACACTGAGGGAATAAGCAGATAGGAGGCAAGGGGCAGTTCCCAGGAAAGGGTAACTGGGCAGATGATAGATGACCACCAAAGGGGTGTGTTCCCCCCCTTCTTAGAAAAATTAATTTCTGATTACTTACTGCATATTTTTGTTTAGTCGCTAAGTTGTGTCTGACTCTTTGTGACCCCATGGACCACAGCACAACAGGCTTCCCTGTCCTTCATGATCTTTTGGAGTTTGCTCAAACTCATGTCCATTGTGTTGATGATGCCATGCAACCATCTCATCTGTTGCCTCCTTTTCCTCCTGCCTTCAATCTTTCCCAGCATCCGGGTCTTTTCTAATGAGTTGGCTCTCGCCTCAAGTGGCCAAAGAATTGGAGCTTCAGCTTTAGCATCAATCCTTCCAATGAATATTCAGGATTTATTTACTTTAGGATTGACCGGTTTGATTTCCTTGCTGTCCAAGGGACTCTCAAGAATCTATTCCAGCACCACAATTCAAAAGCATTAATTCTTAAGCACTCAGCCTTCTTTATGGTCCAACTCTCACATCCATACATGACTACTGGAAAAACCAGAGCTTTGACTATATGGACCTTTGCCACAAAGTGATCTCTCTACCTTTTAATATGCTGTCTAGGTTTGCCATAGCTTTCCTTCCAAGGAGCAAGTGTCTTTTAATTTCATGGCTGCAGTCACCATCTGTAGTGATTTTGGAGCCCCAGAAAATAAAATCTGTCACTGTTCTCACTTCCTCCCCATCTATCTATTTGCTATGAAGTGGACCAACCATGGACCAGATGCCATGGTTGTCTCTCTATTTTTGAGTGTTGAGTTTTAAGCCATATTCTTCTCCTCTTTCACCCTCATCAAGAGGCTCTTTAGTTCCTCTTCACATTCTGCCATTAGAGTTGTGTCATCTGCATATCTGAGGTTGTTGATATTTCTCCCAGCAATCTTGATTCCAGCTTGGGATTCATCCTGCCAGGCATTTCACATGATATACTCTGCACCTCTGACTCAGTGGACATGAGTTTGAGCAAACTCTGGGAAATAATGAAGTAAAGTCTGATGTGCTGCAGTTCATGGGGTCTCACAAAGAGTTGGACACAACTTAGCAACTGAACAACAACTGTGCATGAAGTTAAATAAGTGGGATGACAATATATGACCTTGACAAAGTCCTTTCTCAATTTTGAACCAGTCCATTCTTCCATGTCTGGTTCTAACTGTTGCTTCTTGACATGCACACAAGTTTCTCAGGAGACAGGTAAAGTGGCCTGGTATTCCCATTTCTTGAAGAATTTCCCACAGTTTGTTGTGATCCACAGTCAAAGGCTGTAGCATAGTTAATGAAGCAGAAATAGATGTTTTTCTTTGGAATTCCCTTGCTTTCTCTGTGACCCAAGGGACATTGGCAATTTGATCTCTGGTTCCTCTGCCTTTTCTAAATCCAGCTTGTACATCTGAAAGTTCTTGGTTTACATACTGCTGAAGCCTAGCTTGAAGGATTTTGAGCATTACCTTGTTAGCATGTGAAATGAACACAATTGTATGGTAGTTTGAACATTCTTTGGCATTGCCTTTCTTTGGGATTGGAATGAAAACTGACCTTTTCCAGTCCTGTAGCCACTGCTGAGTTTTCCAAATTTGCTGGCATATTGAGTGTGGCACTTTCACAGCATCATCTTTTAGGATTTGAAATAGCTCAGCTGGAATTCATCACCACAACTAGCTTTGTTCGTAGTGATGCTTCCTAAGACCCACTTGACTTTGCACTTGAGGATATCTGGCTCTATGTGAGTGACCACACCATCGTTGTTACCCAGATCATTAAACCCTTTAGTATAGTTCTTCTGTGTATTCTTGCCACCTCTTCTTAATCTCTTAACCCCAAGAATTTACTGCATCCATAAGGATTATTCAGATAGGACTATCAAGACCACCAGTAACAGTGAGTTAAAAACATTAGTTTGGTCTCCAAATAGAGGTAAGTGCTCCAGGGCATCTCCTCAAAATCATCAGGGACATAGGCTCCCTCCATCTTTCTTTCCACCATTCTTACTGTGTGACTTTCATCCTCCATGGCATCTTATGGTCCCAGATGGCTGCTGGAGCTCTAGCTGTCACATCCACTTTCCACTCATCTGGAGGAAGGAGGGAGGCGGAGAACAAGAGCAAGATTTCTCCATGTGTCTGTCTCCCTATTAAAAAGACTTCCCAGAAACCCCTCTATCAACTGCTATGCATGTCTCATTGAACAGAGCTTAGTAACATGGCCACATGTAGTGTTAAGGAAACCTGGAAAATGGCTTTGGGTAGGTACCTTGCTGCTTCAGTATTATAGGGGTCTCGATAATAAGTAAAGAGTGTAAGCATGGATGCTGAAGAATCAGATAGAAGTTTCTACTGCATTTATTATGAGCCAGACACTGGTGAATGGGAGCAAGGTAGGTATGATAATAAACAATTAATTGTAGCCAGTCCCTAAGGAGGCGCAAGATGAGGGGTGAGTCCAGTGCCAAGGGGAGAGAGTACCCTGACAGGGGAAAGGTGTACCTCTTGTGTTTTACAGGAGTATGAGGGAGGGAGGATGGGGATTGTTTTTTTTGCAGGTGAGTCAGAATAGTGGATGTGTGCCCCCAGCTTTGCCAGGCTGCATAAATCACCAATCACCAGCTTCACTGAAAAAATTAACAGGCAAGACTGAAACAAAATAGATGCCATTTAGAAAAATAATAAGTAAGTAAGTACATTCTATGGATTATCTCTACTTAACTCTTTTAGAGAGAATTTAGTGATTTTTTTTTTACACCAAAGTTCTTATCAACAAGACTGACTTTCAGAATTCAGCTGGTGGTTTTTTTTGTATTTTTTAAAATTAGTGAGCTATTTAATTAATGTTCTGTAAGGTGAGCACACCTGTTGGTTTGCTCGTTTTCTTTAACATAGGACACAGTTTTTCTGCTCCTGATTATCAGAGAGAGAGCTGTCTAATTAGTGTGCCGCCTAGACACATTTTCTCCTGAAGAAATGCAAAGTACTGTTTGCTCACTGAGGTGTTATTAATTCTGCCAGATGAATCTATTTGAAGTAAGGACTTCAGTCAAAAGTAAAAAAAGGTGGTTGAAAATAACTGTAATGTCATGTTGAAATGATCTGAGGAAATAAAACTGCAGAATTGAAAAGAAAAATGCATATTTTTACATTGTATCACTGCTTTCTCATTAGTTATACAGTGGCAGCTTAGAGAGAAACAACAGTGATAATCATGGTAAAATAGTAGAGTGTAAGGAAAAGCCTCAGAAAACACATTGAGGTCTGAAAGTTCTCTGATGTCTCCATGTAATATTGGTTTCTTTCTCACGGGAAACAGAATTAATAAACTGAGCCATTGTCTATTATTCATTTATTCTTTTAACAAATATTTATTGAGCACCTATGATGTTCCAGGCACTCTTCTAAGCACTAATGATTGATAGAGGAAAAAGTACCTACCCTCCTGGATCTTACACTGTAGTGGGTAACAATGAACAATGTATTAAATATGCAGTATGTTTGATTTTAGGTGGTGGTGAGTACAAGTAAAGAAAGAAAAGGGAAGAGAGGGGAGTAGGAAGTATGGAGGACAAGTTTCCAATTTTAGACCGAGTGACATGGAAGGTCCAGAGGTTGTGTGCTAGTGATCCATGCAATAGCCTTGGGGAAGAGCATTTCAAGAAGAGGAAACTGCAAGGCAGAGGCCCTGAGGTGTCTGCTAGGTGGCTGGCGGGACAGAGAGAGGTTCACCAGGTAGGGCTTCATGAGTCACTGGAATGACTTGGACTGCTATTGTTTGTGGGATGGGAAGCCAGAGACAGGTTTTGAACAGACAAGCATTGTTTTAACAGGGTCGTCTAGTTAGCAATATTAAAGATGGCCCCTATGAAACTTTTACAATAACGAAGGCAAAGGATGTTGGTGGTTTGAATTAGGATGGTGGACTTGAGGTGGTAAGAGGTGATTCAAATTCTGGATATATTTTAAAGGTAGAGTGGCTAGGTTTTCTTGATAGAGTAACGAGAGGCATGAGAACAAAAAAAGAAGGAAAAAAAAATCAAGGATGACACCAAATTTGTGAGCAGTACTATTTACTGAAAAATTTCATAAGACCATCTTGTATTGGGTTTTATAGGCAGCGAGGATGTGCAAATGGATATGTCAGACAGACAGCTAAATATATGAGTTTGGAGTTCAGGGTCATGTCAGGCTAATCTGTTTTCATGTCATGTCAGTTCAGTTCAGTCTCTCAGTCGTGTCCAACTCTACGACCCCATGAACCATAGCACGCCAGGCCTCCCTGTCCATCACCAACTCCCTGAGTCCACCCAAACCCATGTCCATCGAGTCAGTGATGCCATCCAGCCATCTCATCTTCTGTCATCCCCTTCTCCTCCTGCCCTCAATCTTTCCCAGCATCAGGGTCTTTTCAAATAAGTCAGCTCTTTGCATGAGGTGGCCAAAGTATTGGAGTTTCAGCTTCAACATTAGTCCTAAATGCAGTACTTGGATGCAATCTCAAAAATGACAGAATGATTGCTGTTCGTTTCTAAGGCAAACCATTCAATATCACGGTAATCCAAGTCTATGCTCTGACCAGTAATGCCGAAGAAGCTGAAGTTGACCAGTTCTATGAAAACCTACAAGACCTTCTAGAACTAACACCCAAAAAAGATGTCCTTTTCACTATAGGGGACTGGAATGCAAAAGTAGGAAGTCAAGAAACACCTGGAGTAACAGGCAAATTTGGCCTTGGAGTATAGAATGAAGCAGGGCAAAGGCTAATAGAGTTCTGCCAAGAGAATGCACTGGGCATAGCAAAAACCCTCTTCCAACAACACAAGAGAAGACTCTACACGTGGACATCACCAGATGGTTGACACTGAAATCAGATTGATTATATTCTTTGCAGCCAAAGATGGAGAAGCTCTATACATTCAGCAAAAACAAGACTGGGAGCTGACTGTGGCTCAGATCATGAACACCTTATTGCCAAATTCAGACTGAAATTGAAGAAAGTGGAGAAAACCATTAGACCATTCAGGTATGACCTAAATCAGATCCCTTATGACTATACAGTAGAAGTGAGAAATAGATTTAAAGGACTAGATCTGATAGACAGAGTGCCTGATGAACTATGAATGGAGGTTTGTGACACTGTACAGAGACAGAAATCAAGACCATCCCCAAGAAAAAGAAATGCAGAAAAGCAAAATGGCTGTCTGAGGAGGCCTTACAAATAGCTGTGAAAAGATGGAACCGAAAAGCAAAGGAGAAAAGGAAAGCTATATCCATGTGAATGCAGAGTTCCAAAGAATAGCAAGGAGAGATAAGAAAGCCTTCCTCAGGAATCAGTGTAAAGAAATGGAGGAAAACAATAGAATGGGAAAGACTAGAGATCTCATGTCATGTAGTGTTTAAAGCCATGTGAATGTACAAGGTCACCAAAGGAGAAGCCAAGACCTGAGCTGTGGGGCCTCTAGCATTTATGTGACAGAGAGGCTAGGAGAAAACAGAAAAGGAGGCTGAGAATGAGTAGCCAGAGAAAGAGGTCATAGGATGGTGCTGTCCTGGGAGGGCAGTAAAGACAGCGTTTCAGGAAGAGAGAAGTCAAGTCAGTCAACTTTGCCTTCACAAGGTACATCACCGGTATCTCTGTCCCAGAAAATAGGACAGGAAGAGAACATGGAACTCCAGTGATTGCCCAAGGCCATACACTTGGCATGTGGTATAAATTAAAAAACCTCGATTGTTTGGCTTTAATCCAACCTCTTAAAGGGAAAATAAAGTGCAGTCTACCTATTTGCAATATCAGTTATATTTGTAGCTCTACATGCTTTTCTGCAAATTTTTTGTTAAATGAGGATTTCCACTGCTTAGCAAAACAGAAGAAATAAAATGGAAACATAAGAGTTTTAAAAAGAGTTCTTAAAAGTCATCATTTCATTAAAGTTATGAGGATAGACTAAGGCTGTCTAGTGCGTTTCCAAAGCATTTTGGGGTTTGTTGCATTAGAATCACTTTTCTGGGTCATGCTGGGCCTTAGCAAGCTCCCTCCCAAGCCCTCCCAAGTTTCTACATATGCTCTCTCTGTTCAATTGAATGGAATCTCTGAAGTAGCACACTAAGTGGAATGTGCAATGAATACTTAAAAAGGAAAAATGAACCTGCAAATACTTGGCAGATGGCAGTTTCTTAAAATCCTAATCTCCTCATTTAATGAATTACAAGTGATTTTCAATTTTAGAAACTAAGATAAGATAAATCTTCTACATCAAACACCAAAGTAAAATGCATGCTGAACTTTGTTTAAATCCAGATGAGACAAGGTTTTGAATAAGTATCACATCAGCCAGTATCCAAGGAATATAAACTTTTGCATGTTTACCATGAACTCCTTAACACTGCAACAGGCACATGATGTGAGTTTAGCTAGGTGCTTTTTACTTGGTGGACAAGAGCAGTCTGCACTGCCCAAAACGCACGCTTTCCAGCTTTGCTGGTCCTGTTTCCTCCTCTTCAGTCCACAAGTCTACTGACGCTTCCTGCCTCTCCTCTCAGGTACCTCATATTCCCATTCTTGCCTCTCTGTCCAGGTATCTATCCCTCCCCACAAAGTCTCGCATATAGTCACAGGAATGGGTATACTAGTGAAAAACTGGAAAAAATCTAAATGTCTGTTATCAGGAGAATAGGCACATTTATTTTATGGAATGCTATACAACTGTAAAGGAATAAGAAAAGGTTAAATATAATGACGTGAAGATTTCCAAGATATGTTGATAGGTGAAAATAACAAGTCACAGAGAAATACCATATGTTAACATTTAGGTAGAAAACATACTGGAAAGAAAACTGTTAACTTGTGTGTGCATGCCTGCTAGTCATTTCAGTCACGTCCTACTCTTTGCAACCCCATGGACTGTAGCCTGCCAGGCTCCTCTGTCCATGGGATTCTCCAGGCAAGAATACTGGAGTGCCATGCCCTCCTCCAGGGGATCTTCCTGACCCAGGGATTAAACCTGCTCCTCTTTTAACTTGTTGAGAGTCACCGTTTTTGATGATGGGAATGGCATATGGGAAGGAGGGATATGGAGAGGAACAGTCACTTTCTGTTCCATTTACATTGGCATAGCTTAGATTTTTAAAGTGGTTTTTCATGTATAACTCTTTAGCTTAAATATATATGTGTGTATATATATATATATATAACCAATGTACCCTTTCTTTGTTACTCACTTCTAATAAAATTCTCAGGCAGGATGTGACCAGAAAGAAAGCATCAGGTTTAATGACTTCCGCATCTCACACTTGGGTTCTAGTGTTTGACTGTTTATGATTTCCTTCCTGTGCTCTGCCAAAGTCACTAATTTTAGGTATGCCTTTATGGTTTGAAACAGCGTTTTGTTTTGCTTGAATATTTGAACCAATGATCTCAAGAACTGTTTCTGCAACACTTGCTTAATCTATACAAATATATTCCTTCTCATAAAGTGAGGTCAGAATCCTCTTCCTACCCCAAACAAAAAGGGATGATTTAATTATAAGAATTAAATAATAAGCTATTTTCCTGAACATAAATATAAAGGAAATGCATCTTCAGAAAATTGATGGAAATTGTGTATATAAGAGATGCAGAGTATTTATCATAAATTAAGTTGAAAAGTGAAATTAGCAAAATAGCTAGAACCCTAACATGAAACATTAATTGGAATTTAATAGTATAATCTTAGCAGTGGGAAAGAGACATAATAACATTCTATCAAATCTTTCTTAAAATTTCTTATAATATTGCCTTAACTATAGCATCCAAGAAAGTTGCACACAATCCACTCCAGGAATCAGAATCCAATTATTTTATATTGGTTTCATGCTCTTACCCAAGAGAGATCCATAAATTGTTTTTAATCACTTCTTTTATTTTAAATCAGTAGAGTCTGCCAAGTGGGTAATGTTTTCCATTAAAACATCACCTCCTATAATTGGTATAATTATTTCTTAGAGAGATAGACTGCAGCACAATTCAGCAGTCTTTGGGTTTATAAAATCTAATTATATTCACAACACAATATTTTATTCTTAGTGATCACAAAGAGAACATAAACTTGAACAAAACCCAGACATTTATGATGAAGTAATTGGAAAGAAACAAGTTAATTACTGCATATAGTACCACCTCTATTAGCAGTCTCTGAGAGGAAGCTTTTTACTACGTCATTCAGAGGGTATGGAGGCTCCAGGGAGTTCTGGTCGCCTTGTCTGGGTGGCAGCCTTGTGGCTGAGAGGGAAAGGTTAGTACAATCCTGAGGTACAGGCTTCTCAGGGCTGGACTAGGACCCAGATCACCAGGTGTGGACTAGAGATTCCACAGCCTTGGATTTTCATTGTGCATGGATGGATTCAGTGGCAGAGGAGGGGCAGTGGAACAGGCATGAACTTGACCCTCCGTTTCAACAGAAGATTTACTTTCACTTGTTTTATATTTGAGGCTTCTGCAACAGAAGTCATTGGAGAGAAGGGGTCAGTTGCTAAAATTTACTTTTGAAAACCTCTGCTCTATGCCATAGTCATGTGCTGCCTCTGTGTCAAAGGGACTGAAAGTATAAGGAAAGAAAAGAAGCAGGGTTGTTGTGTGAACTTGGAGGGCCAAACAACAACCACGTTACCCAAGAACTGCATGCTAGAATGCTAAAGCCCTCTTACAGCATCAATATTATTTCTTTTTTCTCTCTCTCTCTCATTTTTAATTTATTTGGCTGTGCAGGCTCTTAGTCATGGCATGCAGGATCTAGTTCCCTGACCAGGGCTCAAACCCAGGCCCCCTGCATTGAGTGTGGATTCCTAACCACTAGCCCACCAGGGAAGTCCCATTGATATTATTTCTAACTCTGGTAAAAACAAATTCTTAATTTAAAAAAGAAGAAAGCATACACACACACACACACACACACACACACACACACACACACACACACAAACCAAGAAGATACCCGCAAATTGTACTTCAATTGTTCCTCCCCATATTGCTTCTATGTAAGAAAAAGGGAGGTAGGGCCAAAGAAGATACATGGCCAGAATGAAATTGGAAACCTCTTAATCAGATTCAATATTGTCCAGAACCAAGGCATGCCATTTTGCTTCAGCATCTGCATATTAGTCTACCTTTCTTTCTTTATATTTTTCTTCCCTTCTTTCCACTCAGTGGTATCTCCAGGGGCTTTTTCTCACTCTTTCTTTCTTCCTTCTCTTTAACCCACAGCAATAAGTTTGACATATTCATTTAGGAAGCAGAAACTTAGCAAGACTTTGAGACTCAGAGACAGAAAGTTAAGTCCAAGAGCTGGATGGAAAGATGAAAAGAAACACACTTGTCCCCTAAAGCTACAGAAAATTCTGGCTGAGGAAGGGAAAGGTAGCAAAGGGCTGCAGTTGGAGCAACTTGTCCAAGAGGAAACGAAGTAGAGACGTTAACTACTAGAGAATTGTTCTATGAACGGGACCTGTCAATGGCAAGCTGATTCTCATCTGTGACTCTGACTGCAGTGTCAATGTCCCCTCGTGGGAGAGACCTTCCTTGACTGCCCAGCACAGAGTGGCCACTAAGTGCCTCTCTACTACATTATCCCATCTCACCTCTCTTCATGGCACTCATTATCTGGCATTTTTCTTCTGTATTTTTTTTCTACCTCTCGCCATCTCCTATCATCACCTCTTTCCCCACCAAAATATAAGCTACCTGATGGGCAATGATTTCTGCTTCTTGCTCCTAGAATAGGAGCCCCAAGGCTGCAAGGACTTGGCTGATTTTGTTAACATCGATATCAATTCAGGGAAGGCGAGGCTTCCCTGGTGGCTCAGATGATAAAGAATCTGCCTGCAATATGGGAGACTGGGGTTTGATCCCTGGGTTGGGAGGGTCCTTTGGAAGAGCAGATAGCTACTACTCCAGTATTCTTGTCTGGGAAATCCCGTGACAGAGGAGCCTGCTGGGCTACAGTCCATGGGGCCACAAAGAGTTGGACACAACTGAGCAACTGAGCATATTAATTTAAATGCCTTACACAGAGGAGGGGCCTTCAATGCTTCAGTGAAAACTTGTTGAGTAAAAGAATCAAAGAAAGAAAACCCTTTTCTGTTGATCAAGTTTGCATGGTGATGAAGAAGTTAAGTTTTTCTCTGAGTTGAGACAATGGCAGGCACATTGCTTTGGTTTTAAGTATAGCCTCCATTCTTAGTCCGTTGGGACAAACAAGGTCAGTGGCATGGATGGAACTAGAAGTGTCTCCTCTGTGCTAAATGTGATGAGGTTGTGGGGAAGATGCTATAACAAGAGAAAGCAGCTCCTCCATGCTCCAGGGGGGCAAGAAGGAGATGTCGTAAAGGAGGCACTGACTGCATTGAAAGCAAACACAGATCAAGTAATGCTTCAATCCTTTAAGCTTGACAAAAGCTTTTTTGATGTGTGGCAGGTTACACTTATACTGAAATATAGTCTGAAAATGTTCTTCAGTTGTTAACAGATGTCTTCATCAGATTGGTAAACATCAAAGATTCATTTGGTCTTTTGTTATCTCTATCTCAGATATTACCTGCATCTTTGCTTTATTATATTTTCCCTTTAGGTAAGAATAAAGCAAAAGCATATGATCATTTACAAGTCAAGATATTTAATATTAGCATTTTCTTAGTGATTTGAAATATACAGCTTTCAGAATATGTAAAATACAACAAATATATACATATTTTAGGATAAATAGAATAGAATTTCACAGTAGAAGACAATGGCTTTAGTAAATGATATAAAGTAAAATAAAGAGGATTGTCTAAAAAACAAAAGCCAAAAAAATGAATTGTAATAACCAAGCCCACCAACATCTCAAAACTCTTTACTGGACACTTCATTGCTCGTTAGAGTGAGGAAACCCAGATCCACCCACCAGAACACCACACAAGCTATCCCAACCAGAAAACTTTGACAACCCATAGTGAGGAACCCCCACAATAAAGGGACAACACAGCAAGATAAACAAGATGAAAAGGCAGAGAAATACCCAGCAGGTAAAGGAACAGGATAAATGTCCTCCAGACCAAACAAAAGAGTAGGAGATAGGAAATCTACCTGATAAAGAATTCCGAATAATGATAGTGAAAATGATCCAAAATCTGGAAAATAAATTGGAGTTACAGTTCAATAACCTGCAGGCAAGGATCGAGAAGATGCAGGTAAGCTTTAACAAGGACTTAGAAGAAATGAAAAAGAGTCAAAATACAATGAATAATGCAATAAATGAGATCAAAAACACCCTGGAGGGAACTAACAGTAGAATAACAGAGATAGAAGACAGGATAAGTGAGGTAGAAGACAGAATGGTAGAAATAGATGAAATAAAGAGGAAAAATGAAAAAAGAATTAAAAGAAATGAAGACAATCTCAGAGACCTATGGGACAATGTTAAACGCACCAACATTCAAATCATAGGAGTCCCAGAAGAAGACAAAAAGAAAGACCATCAGAAAATTCTTGAGGAGATAATAGTTGAAAACTTCTCTAAATTGGGAAAGGAAATAATCACTCAAGTCCAAGAAACCCAGAGAGTCCCAAATAGGATGAACCCCAAGCGGAACACCCCAAGACACATATTAATCAAATTAACAAATATCAAACTCAAAGAGCAAATATTAAAAGCAGCAAGGGAAAAACAACAAATAACTCACAAGGGGAATCCCATAAGGATAAAAGCTGATCTCTCAACAGAAACGCTTCAGGCCAGAAGGGAATGGCCTGAAAGAAAATAATGAAAGTCATGAAAGAAAATAATCTACAACCCCGATTACTGTACCCAGCAAGGATCTCATTCACATTTGAAGGAGAAATCAAAAGCTTTACAGACAAGTGAAAGCTGAGAGAATTCAGCAACACCAAACCCGCGCTCCAACAAATGCTAAAGGATCTTCCCTAGACAGGAAACACGGATAGGGTATATAATCTCAAACCCAAAACAATAAAGTAAATGGCAACGGGATCATACTTATCAATAATTACCTTAAATGTAAACGGGTTGAATCCCCGAACCAAAAGACAAAGATTGGCCGATTGGATACAAAAACAAGACCCCTATATATGTTGTCTACAAGAGACCCACCTCAAACCTAGGGACACATATAGGCTGAAAGTTAAAGGCTGGAAAAAGATATTCCATGCAAATAAAGACCAAAAGAAAGCAGGAGTGGAAATACTCATATCAGATAAAGTAGACTTTAAAATAAAGGCTGTGAAAAGAGATAAAGATGGACATTACATAATGATCAAAGGATCATTCCAAGAAGAAGAAACAACAATTTAAATATATATGCACGCAACATAGGAGCACCACAATATGTAAGGCAAATGCTAACAAGTATGAAAGGGGGAATTAACAATAACACAATAATAATGGGAGACTTTAATACTCCACTCACACCAATGGATAGATCAACTAAACAGAAAATTAACAAGGAAACTCAAACTTTAAATGATACAATAGACCAGTTAGACCTAATTGATATCTATAGGACATTCCACCCCAAAACAATGAATTTCACCTTTTTCTCAAGCACACATGGGACCTTCTCCAGAATAGATCACATCCTGGGCCATAAATCTAGCCTTGGTAAATTCAAAAATATTGAAATCATTCCAAGCATCTTTTCTGACCACAATGCAGTGAGATTAGATATCAATTACAGGAGAAAACCATTTAAAAATTGCAACATATGGAGGCTCAACAACACACTGCTGAATAACCAACAAATAACAGAAGACATAAAAAAAGAAATCAAAATATGCATAGAAATGAATGAAAATGAAAACACAACAGCCCAAAACCTACAGGACACTGTAAAGCAGTGCTAAGGGGGAAGTTCATAGCAATACAAGCTCACCTCAGGAAACAAGAAAAAAGACAAATAAATAACCTAACTTTACACCTAAAGCAACTAGAAAAGGAAGGAATGCAGAAGCCCAGGGGTAGTAGAAGGAAAGAAATCTTAAAGATCCGGGCAGAAATAAATGCAAAGCAAACAAAAGAGACCGTAGCAAAAATCAACCAAGCCAAAAGCTGGTTCTTTGAGAAGATAAATAAAATTGACAAACCATTAGCCAGACTCATCAAGAATCAAAGGGAGAAGAACCAAATCAACAGAATTAGAAATGAAAACGGAGAGATCACAACAGAAAACACAGAAATACAAAGGATCATAAGAGACTATTATCAGCAACTATATGCAAATAAACTGGACAACCTGGATGAAATGGACAAATTCCTAGAAAAGTACAACTTTCCAAGACTAAACCAGGAAGAGATAGAGAATCTTAATAGACCCATCACAAGCACGGAAATTGAAACCGTAATCAGAAATCTTCCAACAAACAAAAGCCCAGGACCAGATGGCTTCACAGCTGAATTCTACCAAAAATTTAGAGAAGAGCTAACACCTATTCTACTCAAACTCTTCCAGAAAACTGCAGACGAAGGTAAACTTCCAAACTCATTCTATGAGGCCACCATCACCCTAATTCCAAAACCCGACAAAGATGCCACAAAAAAAGAAAACTACAGGCCAATATCACTGATGAACTTAGATGCAAAAATCCTTAACAAAATTCTAGCAAATAGAACAACACATTAAAAAAATCATACATCATGATCAAGTAGGCTTTATCCCAGGGATGCAAGGATTCTTCAATATTCGTAAATCGATCAATGTAGTACACCACATTAACAAATTGAAAAATAAAAACCACATGATTATCTCAATAGATGCAGAGAAAGCCTTTGACAAAATTCAACATCCATTTATGATAAAAACCCTCCAAAAAGCAGGAATAGAAGGAACATTCCTCAACATAATAAAAGCTATATATGACAAACCCACAGCAAACATTATCCTCAATGGTGAAAAACTGAAACCATTTCCCCTGAAGTCAGGAACAAGACAAGGGTGCCCACTCTCACCACTACTTTTCAACATAGTTTTGGAAGTCTTGGCCACAGCAATCAGAGCAGATAAAGAAATCAAAGGAATCCAGATTGGAAAAGAAGAAGTAAAACTCTGTCTGTTTGCAGATGACATGATCTTCTATATTGAAAACCCTAAAGACTCTACGAGAAAATTCCTAGAGCTAATCAGTGAATATAGCAAAATTTCAGGATACAAAATCAACACACAGAAATCCCTGGCATTTCTATACACTAACAATGAAAAAACAGAAAAAGAAATTATGGAAACAATTCCATTCACCATCGAATCAAAAAGAATAAAATACTTAGGAGTATTTCTACCTAAAGAAACAAAAGACTTGTATATAGAAAACTATAAAACACTGATGAAAGAAATCAAAGAGGACACAAACAGATGGAGAAATGTGCCGTGTTCGTGGATTGGAAGAATCAATATAGTGAAAATGAGTATACTACCCAAAGCAATCTATAGATTCAATGCAATTCCTATCAAGCTACCAGAGGTCTTTTTTAGAGAATTAGAACAAATAATTTCACAATTTGTATGGAAATACAAAAAACCTCGTATAGCCAAATCAATCTTGAGAAAGAAGAATGGAACTGGAGGAATCAACCTACCTGACTTTAAGCTATACTACAAATCCACAGTCATTAAGACAGTATGGTACTGGCACAAAGACAGAAATATAGATCAATGGAACAAAATAGATAACCCAGAGATAAATCCACGCATCTATGGACACCTTATCTTTGACAAAGGAGGCAAGAATATACAATGGAGAAAAGACAACCTCTTTAACAAGTGGTGCTGGGAAAACTGGATAGCCACTTGTAAAAGAATGAAACTAGAACACTTTCTAACACCATACACAAAGATAAATTCAAAATGGATCAAAGATCTAAGCATAAGAGCAGAAACTATAAAACTCCTAGAGGATAACATTGGGAAAACACTCTCTGACATCAACCAAAGCAGGATCCTACATGACCCACCTCCCAGAATATTGGAAATAAAAGCACGAATAAACAAATGGGACCTAGTTAAAATTAAAAGCTTCTGCACTGCAAAGGAAACTATAAGCAAGGTGAAAAGACAGCCTTCAGAATGGGAGAAAATAATAGCCAATGAAGCAACGGACAAACATTTAATCTCAAAAATATACAAGCAACTCCTGCAGCTCCATTCTAGGAAAGTAAACAACCCAATCAAAAAGTGGGCCAAAGAATTGAACAGACGTTTCTCCAAAGAAGACATAAAAATGGCTAACAAACACATGAAAAGATGCTCAACATCACTCATTATCAGAGAAATGCAAATCAAAACCACAATGAGATATCACTTTACACCACTCAGAATGGCTGCAATCCAAAAATCCACAAGTAATAAATGCTGGAGAGGATGTGGAGAAAAGGGAACTCTCTTACACTGTTGGTGGGATTGCAAACTAGTACAGCCTCTATGGAAAACAGTGTGGAGGTTCCTTAAAAAACTGCAAATAGTCCTGCCATATGACCCAGCAATCCCACTGTTGGGCATATATACCGAGGAAACCAGAATTGAAAGAGACACGTGTACCCCAATGTTCAT
>ML661344.1:4938461-5070720 GCA_007570785.1 Antilocapra americana | reverse complement strand
GCAAAAATCCTCAACAAAATTCTAGCAAATAGAATCCAACAACACATTAAAAAAATCATACATCATGATCAACTAGGCTTTATCCCAGGGATGCAAGGATTCTTCAATATTCGCAAATCAATCAATGTAGTACACCACATTAACAAACTGAAAAATAAAAATCACATGATTATCTCAATAGATGCAGAGAAAGCCTTTGACAAAATTCAGCATCCATTTATGATAAAAACCCTCCAAAAAGTAGGAATAGAAGGAACATACCTCAACATAATAAAAGCTATATATGACAAACCCACAGCAAACATTATCCTCAATGGTGAAAAACTGGAAGCATTCCCCCTGAAATCAGGGACAAGACAAGGGTGCCCACTCTCACCACTACTATTCAACATAGTTTTGGAAGTTTTGGCCACAGCAATCAGAGCAGATAAAGAAATCAAAGGAATACAGATTGGAAAAGAAGAAGTAAAACTCTCTCTGTTTGCTGATGACATGATCCTCTATATTGAAAACCCTAAAGACTCTACGAGAAAATTACTAGAGCTAATCAGTGAATATAGCAAAGTTTCAGGATACAAAATCAACACACAGAAATCCCTGGCATTCCTATACACTAACAGTGAGAAATCAGAAAGAGAAATTAAGGAAACAATCCCATTCACCATCGAAACAAAAAGAATAAAATACTTAGGAGTATTTCTACCTAAAGAATCAAAAGACTTGTATATAGAAAACTATAGAACACTGATGAAAGAAATCAAGGAGGACACAAACAGATGGAGAAATGTACCGTGCTCATGGATTGGAAGAATCAATATAGTGAAAATGAGTATACTACCTAAAGCAATCTATAGATTCAATGCAATTCCTATCAAGCTACCAGAGGTCTTCTTCAAAGAATTAGAACAAATAATTTCTCAATTTGTATGGAAATACAAAAAACCTCGTATAGCCAAAGCAATCTTGAGAAAGAAGAATGGAACTGGAGGAATCAACCTACCTGACTTTAGGCTATACTACAAATCCACAGTCATTAAGACAGTATGGTACTGGCACAAAGACAGAAACATAGATCAATGGAACAGAATAGAAAGCCCAGAGATAAATCCACGCATCTATGGACACCTTATCTTTGACAAAGGAGGCAAGAATATACAATGGAGAAAAGACAACCTCTTTAACAAGTGGTGCTGGGAAAACTGGACAGCCACTTGTAAAAGAATGAAACTAGATCACTTTCTAACACCATACACAAAGATAAACTCAAAATGGATCAAAGATCTAAGCATAAGACCAGAAACTATAAAACTCTTGAGGATAACATAGGCAAAACACTCTCTGCTATAACCCAAAGCGGGATACTCCATGACCCACCTCCCAGAATACTGGAAATAAAAACACGAATAAACAAATGGGACCTAATTAAAATTAAAAGCTTTTGCACAACAAAGGAAACTATAAGCAAGGTGAAAAGACAGCCTTCAGAATGGGAGAAAATAATAGCCAATGAAGCAACAGACAAACAATTAATCTCAAAAATATACAAACAACTCCTGCAGCTACATTCTAGAAAAATAAACAACCCAATTAAAAAGTGGGCCAAAGAACTTAACAGACACTTCTCCAAAGAAGATATAAAAATGGCTAACAAACACATGAAAAGATGCTCAACATCACTCATTATCAGAGAAATGCAAATCAAAACCACAATGAGGTACCACTTTACACCAATCAGAATGGCTGCCATCCAAAAGTCTACAAGCAATAAATGCTGGAGAGGATGTGGAGAAAAGGGAACCCTCTTACACTGTTGGTGGGAATGCAAACTAGTACAGCCACTATGGAAAACAGTGTGGAGGTTCCTTAAAAAGCTGCAAATAGACCTGCCATATGACCCAGCAATCCCACTGCTGGGCATATACACCGAGGAAACCAGAATTGAAAGAGCCACGTGTACCCCAATGTTCATCGCTGCACTGTTTACAATAGCCAAGACATGGAAACAACCTAGATGCCCATCAACTGATGAATGGATAAGAAAGCTGTGGTACATATACACAATGGAATATTACTCAGCATTAAAAAAAAATTCATTTGAAGCAATTCTACTCAGATGGACGAAACTGGAGCCCATTATCCAGAGTGAAGTAAGCCAGAAGCAAAAACAACAATACAGTATATTAACGCATATATATGGAATTTAGAAAGACAGTAACGAGAACCCAACATGGGAGACAACAAAAGGAACGCAGATGTATAGAATAGACTGGTGGACTTTGTGGATGAGGGTAAGGGTGGGATGATATGGGAGAAGGGCATTGAAGCATGTTAATTGTCATGTGTCTAATCAATCGCCAGCCCAGGATTGATGCTCGGGACTGGTGCAGCGAGATTTCCCGTGGGGGAGGGAGGAGGGAGGGGGGTTCCGGAGGGGAAGCATATGTAAACCCATATTGATATCATGACAATGTATGGCAAAAACAATAATAAAAAAAAAAAAGAAAGAAAAAAAAATAGCCAATGAAGCAACTGACAAACAATCTCAAAAATATACAAGCAACTCCTGCAGCTACATTCTAGGAAAATAAACGACCCAATCAAAAAGTGGGCCAAAGAACTTAACAGACATTTCTCCAAAGAAGACATACAAATGGCTAACAAACACATGAAAAGATGCTCAACATCACTCATTATCAGAGAAATGCAAATCAAAACCACAATGAGATATCACTTTACACTGCTCAGAATGGCTGCAATCCAAAAATCTACAAGTAATAAATGCTGGAGAGGATGTGGAGAAAAGGGAACCCTCTTACACTGTTGGTGGGATTGCAAACTAGTACAGCCACTATGGAAAACAGTGTGGAGCTTCCTTAAAAAACTGGAAATAGAACTGCCATATGACCCAGCAATCCCACTGCTGGGCATATACACCGAGGAAACCAGAATTGAAAGAGCCACGTGTACCCCAATGTTCATCGCCGCATTGTTTACAATAGCCAGGACATGGAAGCAACCTAGATGCCCATCAACTGACGAATGGATAAGAAAGCTGTGGTACATATACACCATGGAATATTACTCAGCATTAAGGAAAAATTCATTTGAATGAGTTCTACTCAGGTGGACGAAACTGGAGCCCATTATCCAGAGTGAAGTAAGCCAGAAGCAAAAACAACAATACAATATATTAACACATATATATGGAATTTAGAAAGACGGTAACGAGAACCCAGCACGCGAGACAGCAAAAGGAACGCAGATGTATAGAATAGACTCGTGGACTCTGTGGATGAGGGAAAGGGTGGGATGATATGGGAGAATGGCATTGAAGCATGTTAATTATAATATGTCTAATCAATCGCCAGCCCAGGATTGATGCTCGGAGCTGGTGCAACGAGATTTCCTGGGGGGAGGGAGGAGGGAGGGGGGTTCCGGAGGGGAAGCATATGTAAACCCATGGTGATATCATGACAATGTATGGCAAAAACAATAATAAAAAAAAGAGAAAAGAAAAATAAACACCACCTGATTATCTCAATAGATGCAGAGAAAGCCTTTGACAAAATTCGACATCCATTTATGATAAAAAAACAACCCTCCAAAAAGCAGGAATAGAAGGAACATTCCTCAACATAATAAAAGCTGTATATGACAAACCCACAGCAAACATTATCCTCAATGGTGAAAAATTGAAACCATTTCCCCTGAAGTCAGGAACAAGACAAGGGTGCCCACTCTCACCACTACTTTTCAACATAGTTTTGGAAGTCTTGGCAACAGCAATCAGAGCAGATAAAGAAATTAAAGGGATCCAGATTGGAAAAGAAGAAATAAAACTCTCTCTGTTTGCAGATGACATGATCCTCTACATAGAAAACCCTAAAGACTCTACCAGAAAATTACTAGAGCTAATCAGTGAATATAGTAAAGTTTCAGGATGCAAAATCAACACACAAAAATCCCTGGCATTCCTATACACTAACAATGAGAAAACAGAAAGAGAAATTAAGGAAACAATTCCATTCACCATCGAAACAAAAAGAATAAAATACTTAGGAATGTTTCTACCTAAAGAAACCAAAGCCTTATATATAGAAATCTATAAAACACTGATGAAAGAAATCAAAGAGGACACAAATAGATGGAGAAATATATTGTGTTCTTGGATTGGAAGAATCAATATAGTGAAAATGAGTATACTACCCAAAGCAGTCTATAGATTCAATGCAATTCCTATCAAGCTACCAGAGGTCTTTTTCAGAGAATTAGAACAAACAATTTCACAATTTGTATGGAAATACAAAAAACCTCGTATAGCCAAAGCAATCTTGAGAAAGAAGAATGGAACTGGAGGAATCAACCTACCTGACTTTAGGCTTTACTACAAATCCACAGTCATCAAGACAGTATGGTACTGGCACCAAGACAGAAATATAGATCAATGGAACAAAATAGAAAGCCCAGAGATAAATCCACGCATCTATGGACACCTTATCTTTGACAAAGGAGGCAAGAATATACAATGGAAAAAAGACAATCTCTTTTCTCTTTCTCCACAAGTGGTGCTGGGAAAACTGGACAGCCACTTGTAAAAGAATGAAACTAGATCACTTTCTAACACCATACACAAAAATAAACTCAAAATGGATCAAAGATCTAAGCATAAGACCAGAAACTATAAAACTCCTAGAGGATAACATAGGCAAAACACTCTCTGACATAAACCAAAGCAGGATCCTCTATGACCCACCTCCCAGAATATTGGAAATAAAAGCATGAATAAACAAATGGGACCTAATTAAAATTAAAAGCTTCTGCACAGCAAAGGAAACTATAAGCAAGGTGAAAAGACAGCCTTCAGAATGGGAGAAAATAATAGCCAATGAAGCAACGGACAAACAATTAATCTCAAAAATATACAAGCAACACCTGCAGCTCCATTCTAGAAAAATAAACAACCCAATCAAAAAGTGGGCCAAAGAATTGAACAGACATTTCTCCAAAGAAGACATAAAAATGGCTAACAAACACATGAAAAGATGCTCAACATCACTCATTATCAGAGAAATGCAAATCGAAACCACTATGAGGTACCACTTTACACCATTCAGACTGGCTGCAATCCAAAAATCTACAAGCAATAAATGCTGGAGAGGATGTGGAGAAAAGGGAACCCTCTTACACTGTTGGTGGGAATGCAAACTAGTACAGCCACTATGGAAAACAGTGTGGAGATTCCTTAAAAAACTGCAAATAGACCTGCCATATGACCCGGCAATCCCACTGCTGGGCATATACACCGAGGAAACCAGAATTGAAAGAGCCACGTGTACCCCAGTGTTCATCGCTGCATTGTTTACAATAGCCAGGACATGGAAACAACCTAGATGCCCATCAACTGACGAATGGATAAGAAAGCTGTGGTACATATACACAATGGAATATTACTCAGCATTAAAAAAAAAATTCATTTGAATCAGTTCTGCTCAGGTGGACGAAACTGGAGCCTTTTATCCAGAGTGAAGTAAGCCAGAAGGAAAAACAACAATACAGTATACTAACGCATATATATGGAATTTAGAACGATGGTAACGAGAATCCTGCATGCGAGAGCAAAAGAAACGCAGACGTATAGAACAGACTCATGGACTCTGTGGAAGAGGGCAAGGGTGGGATGATATGGGAGAATGACATTGAAACATGTAAATTATCATATGTGAAATCAATCGCCAGCCCAGGGCTGATGCTCGGGGATGCTGCACCGGGATGACCCAGGGGGAGGGAGTCCGGAGGGAGGAGGGTGGCGGGTTCTGGAGGGGGATCATATGTAAACCCATGGCGGTTTCATGTCACTGTATGGCAAAACCAACACAATAAAGTAAAGAAAATTAAAAAAAAGTGAATTGTGATGAATTATATGTTGGACATAAGCAGTTTTCATAGATAGAATGACAGAGGACCAAATGACTTATCATCCAAAGGGTTGCTTCTGAGAAGGAAAGGGCACACTGGTCACAATGAACAAAAACCAGGATAAGCCAGGATACTTGATCATCCTCCTCATGGGGGTATCTAATGACAAGACTACTTTGGGTTTTTTTTTCAAAAGCCAAGACAAAAACTAGCTTGCTCAATATGCCAAACACTGGTCGTTTTTTGATTAACTGCTTTGGTACAGTAAAATTAAACTATTTAATCTGAATATAGATTATCATTGACAACTGTTAGAAGAGAAAAGAAATTCAGTCGGTAATCTGCTCAGTTTTCAAATGGCTCTGATTGTTAGAAAAAATTTCCCCTTGATGTAAAAATTAATCATAATACAAAAGTCTGCTAGGTACCATTTCTCAGCTTAAAAATATGCATTTTGTGTTTTTAAGATTACCCACTTCCAGTGTTGACCTGGTTGGCCGAGAGCTCACCTCCAGCCCCAGACCTTATTGGCTGTGGTCATCAGGAGTCCTGTGTTAACAGGATTCTGAGGTCACCGTAGGGCCAGCAGCAAGGCACATGGTGATGTGTTAGTGGTGTTTATAGGAGACGGGGACTCTGGGGCAGTGACCGGTGTGGCAAGCATTGCCATCCCAGATTTGGAAATACACCTGTTTTTACAATAATTTCCTGACAAACATCTAATACAAAAGAAATAATTACACCTTTTTGATCCTGTTTCTTCTACCTCAGTAAGTCAATTACAGTGTAATTAACACATCAGCTACATCACAGAAAAACAACATCATCACTCTTAACTAGAATAAAGACAACCACCTCCTGATTTCCACACATCACTGTTTACAACTCTCTCAGTCCAAAATCAGAACAAGGAAGGTCACATTCTTAATACCTGAATAGAAAGTAGTAGGAAAAACACACACACACACACACAGTAAATATGTAATTAATTGTTCCCCTGTTTCCATCCCTTACTTGTTTTGTTGTTTGTGGGCTATGTTTTTATCTACTAAGTAATAAAATGAAAGTTAAACTTGTTTTTCCTCTTGTAAGCAAATACTAATAGCTCAATTTAAAAAAACTATTTTCAGCATATATTTCATTACCGCATATTTTGCATTATTCATCCTTCATATAGAGAGATCTGTTTAGTGCCTTGCAATGAGGAAAATTTTTTAAACATATAGTTGAAGCATGTTTTAAAATATAGAAGGTTTCTCTAATATTTCTGCTTCTTTTGTGGCCATGAAGTATGTTTCATCTTTGGATCTTAATTCTCTAATAGGGCAGAATTAAATTTGTGTTGAGAAAGAGAGCCCTCTTCAGATTGCAAGGCAGCTTTTGACTACACAAATCTACTTTTCTAAGAGTGAAATCCTATTGAAGTGGCTTTCCAAAATATTTTGTGGAAAGTAAGAATTAATAGATGGCAACTCTTTGTTCATGCTCCCCAAACAGGAGACAAATTCATCAGGCAGCAGGGTCTGTTCTGGAATAGTTTCATTCGGTGATGCATCTTCCAGAAGCGTGGCAGTTTCCCCCTCTATTGAGTTTTGCATGTCCGGAGGACTGCATTCTCCTTGATTTAAAATGAGGCTTAATTCTTCAAGAAATAGTGTGTTGCTTAGTGAATTTGTACTTGAGACAGAAAAAGCAAAATCAGGGTATTTTTTAAACCTGGCACTGTTTCCCAAGTTTAAAGAATCAGCCGGTGGTTCCAGAGTTGAGAAAGCTGTTTCATCATCATTGCTGAGATGGTTTCCCCCAGTGAGAAAACTCGAAATCTGGGGTTTATACCCAGTGTTGAGATCAGGAATATACACAACTGTAGTGTTGGTCAGTAGTGACTTCTCCAGGCTCTCTTTTCTCTCCAGGCATCCTGTATTGTTTTCTTTCTTGTAGCCCATGGGTTTTTCTTCTGGGAGAATGATTTCTATCTCTGTAATCACAGGATCAACATATAGGACCTGTTCGCTCATATTGTTATTCATAAATTCATTTTTTTCCTAGGAAGGAAAGACACTTTTAGTTTACAAAAGGCATTTAAGGGGGCAAACTGGATAAATAAGAACTAGGATTTTGCTCTCCCTCAACTTTCCTTTCCCCCTTGCTTTTCTTCATAGTGTTTCTCTTCCCATATGATTTCCTCATTTTGTCTTGTTACTCTGCTCCATTCCAGAGGTTTGTTAAATTCTCCCAGGAAGGGATTGAAGGAAAAGAGTAATAAAAATAATCCATGCTGTAAGCTCATGTCTTTATTTATGAATTTTAAAGAGAAAGAAGCCTTTTGCTTGTTAACTTGCATATTATCTCAGTGCCTTTTAAACTTTTGGAATATTTTGTAATATTATAGAGCTTTACTAGATGAAAATACTTTGTTGCTTAAATAAAAGCCACCTGATGCAAAGAACTGACTCATTTGAAAAGACCCTGATGCTGGGAAAGATTGAAGGCAGAAGGAGAAGGGGACAACAGCGGATGAGATGGTTGGGTGGCATCATCGACTCAATGGACATGAGTTTGAGTAAACTCGAGGAGTTGGCAATGGACAGGGAGGCCTGGTGTGCTTCAGTCCATGGGGTCACAAAGTTTTGGACATGACTGAGTGACTGAACTGAATTGAACTGAAAAGAAGGTGGGGGAAGGGCACAGAGAATCCTGTTTTCCTTCCATTTGAGAATAAAGTTGTAAATGCTTTGGGTTGTGGCTTAGGGTGGGCAGCTGCTCACAATTCAGACATATCTGTGGTGATCAGTCAAGGGGGTGGGTGAAGAAAGTTTTTATTTGTATAAAAGCCTGATGACTTTTCTGGTAAGAGAAGGGCTCAGGGCATTCCACCTAATGGCTGGCTTCCCAAGACAAGTAACTTCCACCCAACACAGTTATAAAATTATAGCTGCCCACTATGATGGAATGTTTGAATCCTTCCAAAATTCATATGGTGAAGCCCCATGATGATATTAGGAGATGGGACCTTTGGGAGGTAATTAGGTCATGAGGGTGGAGCCATCATAAATAGGATTAGTGTTCTCATAAGAAGAGACACAAGAGAGCTAATCTTTCAGACTGCCATCTGAGGATGTAGCAAGAAGACAGCCATCTGTAAGACAGCTCTCACTAGGAATCACATCTGCTTGTGTCTTGATCTTGGACTTCTCACTTAAGCTGCCCAGTCTGTGGTATTCTATTGAGCAACCTGAACTGCCTAGACTACCACCCCTTAGTCTTTTGGCAGAAAGCAAAATCTCATCTGAAGGAAACTCTAAAGTTCATTTCTAATTTCAAGAGCTCAGGATGGGAAGGATGTTTGGCAAAAGGAAGACCTTAAATAAAGCAGGCTGAAATATCATTCATTTTTTTTCAACTCAGCCTCCCCAGGGCCTTTGCTAGGTTTAAGTTGGGAAGGGCAGACATATAGTTGTGGATCAGATGAAGACAAAGGAACTAGATTTGCTATAGTAAACCAAGAGGAAAGGGGTGTTTTCCCCTTTTCTGGTTGGCAGCTGAATGGAGAAGTACATAGGGGTCAGACCACAGTGAGGGAAACAAAGCAACAGGGACTATTCCAGAGTGAGGACACTAAAGGAAGAGGAGAATCTGATCACAGCAAGGTTAGGGACAATTGTCTGAGCTACAGAATGTTCCCAGTTCCCTAGGATAACTAGTGGGGGAACAAGACAGAGTGACTCAGTGGAATGAATATCAAGACCACTGTATTAATCAGCTGTAGTTTACTGACTGTGTACTTGCCCTTCAGCCAGTTGTTAACTATTTACTTTATTCTATATATAGGTTCAGTTATTCCAGACCACCCCTCCACTATGTACAACATTACCACCTTTAGAGTCAACCATATCCACACTCTTTGCTTTAAGTATCCAGTGACAAGGATCCCTCCTCCTGCTCATGGTAGGCCTTTCCTTTTCAACCCTGCATAGTCTTTCTTGATCAATCCTTGGCCCTGCTCTGCTGCCCCATACTAGTCCTCTCAGGCCTACCCAATTTAGTACAAATACAATGCTGAGTCCATACCGCTCTGAAGCTATGGTTATACATAGGTTGCATCAGTGCCATCAGTACTGAGAGCATTTGACCATGTGTCAGCATAGCCCCTTTCTTACTTCTCTTCCAGCCTACACTCATCAAAAGATGTCTCCATGTCCATCCCCACTTCCTTATCTTCTATTCACTTTTAACTGAACCCCTGGATGGGACCACCGGTGACCTGCTCCATATTCCATAGGCACATTACACTCCTTATAAACCCTTCACAAAGTCAGCACTGAGGACCTTTGCTTCTTGACACTTTGGCCACCCCTCACAATGCTAATTTCTAACAGTAGTTTTCAAACCCTTAACAGTGTTCTCAACACTGGCTGTGTAGTAGATTCACATGGAAAACTTTGAAGATGCTGACACCTGGGTCTACCCACATCAGCCCTCCCCTCAAAGATCCTGGATTGTGGCCTGGGAATCGGGATTCTAAAATGCAATCAAGCCTGAGAACTGTTGCCTTAAGGACTTATCTGTGGGCTCACTAGATCTCCAGATAGAGCCAATTTTACTTGTTTTGCAAGTACTTGTCTACTTCAACATCATTTGAACAAAGGGTCCCTAGGCTAAAAATAAATTTAAGCTTGAAAACTGTTGGTTGGCAGAATGAAGTCTGAGCTCCATAACAAGGCCTCCTGTGCCCTAATCCCACTCTACGTGCAGTGCTTAGTCACTTAGTCACTTCGAGTCTGACTGTGTGACCACTTTGCATTCCCCCATTATTTCAGCCTCTCCTCACATCAAATGTTTCCACAAAGCCACACCCAGCAGGCTCTTCTCACCTCTGTACCTTTGCTCATGTAGCCTCTCTATTTTGAATGTTCTCTGTCTCTCCTGAGCAATTCCTTCCCATCTCTTAATGTATTTCCTCTACACTCTCATCAGGTTTGGTCTCATTTCTTTCACTATATTACGTTGCCGCATTTCAATACTTAGATGATGTGTCCAATCAACTGAGTTTTGAGCCCCTGACAGCCAGGCTAGAGAGCCAGGAAGTGTAGAAGCACACAAAGCAGATTGTTCCCCCTCCTCCATAACCAGCAGCTGCTCCTTCAAAACTTGCAAGATCCCCTATTGCCTCAGGGTCTTTCCGGAAGGACCTTCTATTGTTTGTTGAACTGGAGACCTGGCCTACGCCTGGTGAAGAGATCTGCCACAGTCTCCTCACATCCATCTTCTCGAATTCCACTGGGTCTCAGGAGCAAAGTAGTGTCTTCCTTGGGTCCTACCTGCTTTTCCAATTTGTGTGAAACAGAAGCCCCTCTGTGTCTCTGAAGCTCCTTCTACTGACATTTTCTTCCCTATTTCTTTGGTCCCTGGGGACACCTACCAATTGTTTGGCCACCAAATGGCTCTGGCACCCGGCTTACAATCTTCTTCTTCACTTTTCTCTTTTGAATGACATTGCTTCTCTCTTACATCTCTCTTTTCTTCCCCTAATCCATTCTCTCATCTCTCTTAAGTATGATCTGAAATATGTACAATTTTACTTCTGCATATGTTTATACAGTAATATGCACATACATTTATTTATTTGAATGGAAATTCTACCTTAACTATTGGACTACACTCTTGGTCTCAGCTGCCATTTAGTTTGTACTTAATGGTGTTTGGTTACCTGAAGTATTTTCACAACTTTACTGTTTTCCATATTAGGAATATCTTCATAGAGCCACTTTGGTATTAGCATTAAGATTCTTCTTTTAATTCTAAAAAACAAAAAATGACACATTAGAATAAATAACTTACTTGAGGACTGGTGTAGGCAATCATCTTGGAGATTAGGAAATAAACTAGAATAGAATGCATAATAAAAATTAAAATTTCCAATGCAGGAACTAAGATTTCCATCTCTTTAAAAGTTATGTGGGACGTTGATTCAGTATCTTTTCAGATTTTCCTCTTCTCCATATTGCTCTGCCTCTAAGGAGTCAGAAAATCCCAAAGCACTCATACTAGATTCAAGATAAGTGGGAGAACCATCCAGGAAGTGAAACTATACATGCGTTAAATACAGCAAACCATTATAATGGAGACATTAGTGTGGAAAAGTTTGTAAAACTTAAGGTGATTGCAGCCATGAAATTAAAAGACGTTTACTCCTTGAAAGAAAAGGTATGACCAACCTAGACACCATATTAAAGAGCAGAGACATTACTTTGCCAACAAAGGTACGTCTAGTCAAGGCTATAGTTTTTCCAGTGGTCATGGATGTGAGAGTTAGACTATAAAGAAAGCTGAGCACTGAAGAATTGATGCTTTTGAACTGTGGTGTTGGAGAAGACTCTTGAGAGTCCCTTGAACTGCAAGGCAATCCAACAAGTCTATCCTAAAGGAGATCAGTCCTGGGTGTTCATTGGAAGGACTGATGTTGAACCTGAAACTCCAATACTTTGGCCACCTGATGCAAAGAGCTAACTCATTGGAAAAGACCCTGATGCTGGGAAAGATTGGGAGCAGGAGGAGAAGGGGACAACAGAGAATGAGATGGTTGGATGGCATCATCGACTCAATGGACATGGGTTTGGGTGGACTCCGGGAGTTGATGATGGACAGGGAGGCCTGGTGTGCTGCAGTTCATGGGGTCCCAAAGAGTCGGACATGCCTGAGCACCTAAACTGAACTGAAAGGATAATTGTAAAACTTTCCAAGGTGAGCATAACCATAAAGAAATGTTAAAGAAGAGAATGTCATATAAGAAAACTATAGTATTTGAGCTCTTATAATTGTAAAGATTCTAAATAAGGTTGAGAGAGAGTGGTAGCCACAAACTTTTGTTATGTGGCCAGAGTAGGAACCTGGAGAAGTTGTCTTGTAGTTGTATGGCATGGTGAGAACACCAGTTTCTACTTCGGTTGTGTACTTATTAAGGATCTTTGGGGTTGTGTGACAGAAGAGGGAGAAGCCATGAAAACCACACTTTTCCTCCTAAGCTACCCTTTGGCACTGCCACTGTGTTGAAAGCACTTTCTACATTTATGTAAAAATTGATTTGAGCAAGAGAGAGTCTCAGGAGCTTAGCTTGAGAGCTTAGAAGAGACTACAGTAAGCTCTGGCACATTATTACGTGTTAACAATGCACCATACAGATCAGGCTTGCTTATCTGCTTATGCAGCTTCTGTGAGAACTTTTACCAATTAACAATAAAAATGGCTACACAGACTTTGCTAGCTCAACTTGACCTTGAACTGTAGTGTAAAAGTAGTTTCTTTACATATATTTATAGTGTTTTATGGTTCAGTTTCTTTTACTATTTCATACTCCTTTAGCATACCTAAAATCAGACCAAATTAAGTTCATGATACTGTAGAAAAGTTTTTATACAGCATGCTGATACAATGAGAAAAAAATATGTGTGTGTATGTATATATTAATATATATATCCCCACTCTTGTTTTCATTATGTTTAAAACTGTTTTCCCCTCCATTTTTCATTTTTTTCTGAAATATGGCTTTTATAAATAATGCATAGTTGTGGTAAATAACAGTATCTCTTCATATGTAAAATAATTATATTGGAATTATCTCTTGTTTTATCTTTTAAAAAGAAACCTTATTTAAATAATTAAATTAGCAAAGAATTGTTTTATTTTCTTATTTTTCAATAGTAGTAGGAATTTAATTTTTAGTAACAAACTTAATGATATTTAAAATTTCATATTTTCTAGGACACCTTTGGACAATAATACAAATATTCTTATGTAGTACAGGTTGGAATATTAAGATATTACAAAGGGTTTTATAATCAAGTATATTTTAGACAATCTAAAGTTCCATATTAGTTTTCTGACTTTACAAGGGTACCAGGGATATGTTCATTAATCTGTAATTTAAAAACTTAGGGTTTGAGAAGAAAACCTATGTAAATTTAAAAAAATTATTAGTATACTTTATTTAGAATAGCTCATTCTGAATCTTTCTTGCATTTTGATTATAAATTTCAAAGAAAGGAGTATTATCTCATGAAGCAAGTAATAGCAAGACACAGAAACTCAGTGCCAGTTAGGCAAACAACATTCACATGTGTTATATTTGTGCATCATTGGATGAACTTGGAGACTGCCATATCAAACAGCTCTATTAACAGATTAGAAATAGTGCATCTAGTAAAATTTAGGATATCAAAGGCCTTGCTTTTCTCAATGTCTCATTTTTCAATAACTAGGCACTGATCTCTACTAACACCATTCTAGGGGAGAAAAGATTGAAGAAGGCTAAGGAATGCAAAGAAATAGAGTAAAACAATAGAATGGGAAAGACTAGAGATCTCGTCAAGAAAATTAGAGATACCGAGGGAACATTTCATGCAAAGATGGGCTCAATAAAGGACAGAAATGGTATGGACCTAACAGAAACACAAGATATTAAGAAGAGGTGGCAAGAATACACAGAAGAACCGTACAAGAAAGATCTTCACGACCCAGATAATCATGATGGTGTGATCATTCACCTAGAGCCAGACATCCTGGAATGTGAAGTCAAGTGGGCCTTAGGAAGCATCACTACGAACAAAGCTAGTGGAGGTGATGGAATTCCAGTTGAGCTATTTCAAATCCTGAAAGATGATGCTGTGAAAGTGCTTCACTCAATATGCCAGCAAATATGGAAAACTCAGCAGTGGCCACAGGACTGGAAAAGGTCAGTTTTCATTCCAATCCCAAAGAAAGGCAATGCCAAAGAATGCTGAAACTACTGCACAATTGCACTCATCTCACACACTAGCAAAATAATGCTCAAAATTCTCCAAGCCAGGCTTCAACAGTATGTGAACCGTGAACTTCCAGATGTTCAAGCTGGTTTTAGAAAAGGCAGAGGAACCAGAGATCAAATTGCTAACATCCTCTGGATCATCGGAAAAGCAAAAGAGTTCCAGAAAAACATCTATTTCTGCTTTATTGACTATGCTAAAGCCTTTGACAGTGTGGATCACAATAAATTGTGGAAAATTCTTAAAGAGATGGGAATACCAGACCACCTGACCTGCCTCCTGAGAAATCTATATGCAGGTCAGGATGCAACAGTTAGAACTGGACATGGAAAAACAGACCGGTTACAAATAGGAAAAGGAGTATGTCAAGGCTATATATTGTCACCGTGCTTATTTAACTTATATGCAGAGTGCATCATGAGAAACGCTGGGCTGGATGAAGCACAAGCTGGAATCAAGATTGCTGGGAGAAATATCAATAACCTCAGATATGTAGATGACACCACCCTTATGGCAGAAAGTGAACAAGAACTAAAGAGACTCTTGATGAAAGTGAAAGAGGAGAGTGAAAGAGTTGGCTTAAAGCTCAACATTCAGAAAACAAAGATCATTGTATCTGGTCCAATCACTTCATGGCAAATGGATGGAGAAACAGTGGAAACAGTGGCAGACTTTATTTTCAGGGGCTCCAAAATCACTGCAGATGATGACTGCAGCCTTGAAATAAAAAGACGCTTACTCCTTGAAAGAAAAGTTATCAACTAGACAGCATATTTAAAAGCAGAGACATTACTTTGCCAACAAAGTCCGTCTAGTCAAGGCTATTGTTTTTCCAGTGGTCATGTTTGGATGTGACAGTTGGACTATAAAGAAAGCTGAGCACCCAAGAATGGATGCTTTTGAACTGTGGTGTTGGAGAAGACTCTTGAGAGTCCCTTGGACTCCAAGGAGATCCAACAAGTCTATCCTAAAGAAGATCAGTCCTGGGTGTTCATCGGAAGGACTGATGTTGAAGCTGAAACTCCAATACTTTGGCCACCTGATGAGAAGAGCTGACTCATTGGAAAAGACCCTGATGCTGGGAAAGATTGAAGGCAGGCGGAGAAGGGGACAACAGAGGTTGAGATGGTTGGATGACATCACTGACTCAATGGACATGAGTTTGAGTAAACTCCGGAAGTTGGTGATGGACAGGGAGGCCTGGCTTGCTGCATTTCATGGGGTCGCAAAGAGTTGGACATGACTGAGGGACTGAACTGAACTGAAGGAGAATGGGCAATGGGGCTGGATGCTAAAACACTAATACAATTGGTATCAAAGTGATGAATTCAGACCCTGCCACACTTCTCTTCAGACTGGTTCAGGGGATTTATTTGGGTAGAACTTGAAGTAGGTTACAGCTTAACTACTGTGACAAATCCTGGCACAGTAGACAGACTTGAGGCACATTGAGAAGACTGTGTAGGGAGAGAGAGAACATGGGCTGAGATGTCAGCTGCCTCTGGACTCCTGGCTTAGTGTTTGGTGATTTTCATTTGAGCACTTACCCTCTCTATACCTCGTCTAAATCATCTGTGAAATAGGCCACTCCGCTTTTCTGGCAGGGTCATTGCAAGGATTAAATTAATGACATTTGTAAAGAGTTTGGCATGGATAAATTCCCTGATGCTCAGTTGGTAAAGAATCCACCTGCAATGCAAGAGACCCCAGTCTGATTACTGTGTGGGGAAGATGGCTTGGAGAAGGGATAGGCTACTCCAATATTCTCAGGCTTATTTTGTGGCTCAGCTGATAAAGAATCCACCTGCAATGCGGAAGACCTGTGTTTGATCCCTGGCTTGGGAAGTTCCCCTGAAGAAGGGAAAGGCTACCCACTCCAATATTCTGGCCTGGAGAATTCCATGGACTGTATAGTTTATGGGTCCCAAAGAGTTGGACGTGACTGAGCGACTTTTACTTTCACTTTTTGGCATGGATGCATACTCATTAAATACTGTTCCTTTTGTTTTGTGTTTCAGGAAAAGTGTTGATGAATTTTTAAAATAAATCACGTAGTTGACTCTGTTTTGATGGTACAAATATATGGTCTAAATGAGAAAACAAATTCAACAAAAACCTACCCAGTTCGAAACGATCTGTTAAACATCCCAATCAAAGATAGAACTGACAGCATAACAGCAAAGAAGACCATTCCCAATAAAAGTCCAATGTCTTGTTTCCTGTTGTCTGAAAGGAAAGAAAAATAATTTTAGCTATAATTTCCATCTTTACCACTTGATGTGAAGAACTGACTCATTGGAAAAGACCCTGATGATAGGAAAGATTGAAGGCAGAAGGAGAAGGGGGCAACAGGAGATATGATTGGATGTCATCATTGACTCAGTGGATATGAGTTTGAGCAGACTCCTGAAGATGGTGAGGGACAGGGAGGCCTGGCGTGCCTCCATGAGGTCACAAAGAGTCGGACATGACTGAGCAACAACATGTGACACCACAATCACTCTTCTCTCTACTCTGCTCCAAGTGAAGGTCATTAATCACAAAGAAAACAGGAAGAAGAAATAAAATTAACCTTTATCTTGGGTTGTAAAGTGACTGCCATTCCAAACTGCACAATATCTCTTGTTTGAGAAGATTGAGTTGCATAGATCTGAGGTCAGTGGGTTTCCAAAATTGAATCTCTGACAAATGTGGTCAGTGTTAGACATTTTTTATGAGCTTGTGCTTGCATATTTTATATTTTAAAAAGTGTAGTGATGAACCTCATTTGGTTTGTCTGACACGAGTGAGAATTCCCAATTGTTTGTGACAGAGGCAAAAGCTGGACAAAATCACAACTGAGTTTTTTTTTGGTTTGTTTAACTTTTTGTACAAGACAGAAGTTATGTACCAGTTTGTCACCATTCTTCAAAATTTACTGTTCATGAATTTCTTCCTCTTGAAAAAGGGCACTCTACTTAGAACAATATATAAGAGAGAAATTCCAATTGTCATATATCTTGCACTGATATTTTATTTTAGAAACAATGCTTCTTTTGAATTTTGAAGTAGAATTAATCACCTGAAATCTTTAAATAAATAATATATTCAACATGTGTTACCTGCCAGGCTTATCACATTTTCTCCCTTGTACATGAAAAACCCTATTTTCTGTTTTCAAATGTAGACTGTAATTGAGACATGATTTGTCACATGGGAGTTGTATCTAAGCCATGCTGTGTATTGTCTCCTTCCATCTTCCTTCCTCCTTTTGACTAATGTTTATCAGATACTTACCACGTGACAGGCACTGAATTGGCCCTACCCTAGTTATTTCCCAGCTGCCCCTAACATACACCTGGGGGTCTCCAGGCTGTCCAGCCCTTCTCCTAAAGACAGCTGGTGGGCTAGGGTCAATGTGGCTTAGTTCACTCCTAGTCCCTGTGGGGTATGGAGTTAGTGTTTTCCCAGGACTAACATACTATTGCTGAGAACTTCAAGCCACTAATGGGAGGACTGACTGCCATGTATTAGAGCCTGTAAGACAATGGAGAATCCCTCGGTTAACATGGGATCAGGTAAAGGGGTGTGAGGAGTAGAGCAGAGTGACCAAAAGCACAAGCCCAGATACCTGGGTTCCAATTAGATGCTGCCGTTTATCAGCTCTGTAGCCTCAGAGCATAATAATGAACTTGCCAAAGCTCAAGTTTCCTCTTCTGTAAAATGCTATCCACCTAAGAGAGCAGCCATGAGTTCCTAGCCTCCACAGTTCCCACAGCAATGTCAAGGTGCTGGTCTGTGTAGGCATCTGTAATTAGGGATCTTACTGAACCTAAGCATTTGACTCATAATTGATTCACATAGTACAAAACTTAGAGTACCCTTACGTTGCTCCATTTTTATAACACTTACTGTCACCTTACTTTTCTTGTTTTGTTTGTTGTCTGCCTCCCCCCAACACACATTCATCTATCTAGAAAAGAAACTTCATGAAGACAGGGTCTTTGTTCATTTTTTTCACTGCTGATTCCCCAGTGCTCAAAATAGTGACTGGCACATAGAATATGTGCCTGGCAACATAGGATACTTTTTGAATAAAGAAACAAAAGTCAAGTTTTTATACTATTCCTGCCAGATTTCTATGCAAGGAAATAAATGCTTCACAACCCGATCTCATATCTTTTTATGCCTAAAACATTTTGGTATGCTTATCAATGGAAAAATACCTAGTCATACTAACAAATAAAATGGGAGCTGGTTTGTGTAAGAGAAGGAGCACAATAGACTTTAGGATTTGAAACATAAGATTTGAATTTTAGTCCAAAAAATTCCTCAGTGTCTCTGAGTTCCAGTTTTCCAATCTGTAAAATAGACTAACACTTTAAGAAGTTATTTTGAAGATTGAAAAAGACAAAGTACGTGAAAATTTTAGCACAAGGTAAACACTTGAATAATGATATTTTTTAGGAAGAATTTTTGAGGTCTTGAGCCCCAGCACCAATTGAAATGAACATGTTTCTAACCCAGAGCAAAAGCTGGCAGAATCTACTTAAAACACTCCTTAAATTCAATTTTAAGCAGGTTTTTGTTGGTTATTTTCCTATGTAAATCATGTGGCCTATCTTACTATCAAGAACTTATGCCTAACACGTGATTTTTCAGTATGGAGCATTCAAATAAATGATTGCTAAGACTACTCAACAAACCTAAGCAGTATTTTCTTACCAGAAGTAAGGTGTTTTTTAAAGATGGAAGCAATTAGAAGTCCTGAATTCTGAGTATCATGTTGGAATGATTTCATTGTGACCTGAGGAACTTAAACAAAAAGAAAATAGTGTCAGGTTTTTCCTTCTTTGCACTCAGGTTACCCAGTTTCCTAAGAGAATTTCTTTACTTGTTTGGAGATGAATAAAGTAAACCACTAACTTTAATAGACTGGAAAGATGGAGTAAAAGCCTTCTGGTATGTGTGTCTTTTCTTCTTTTTGTTAAATTGGATAAATCCCAAAGGAGGAACCATTCAAAGGACGATGAAAACTACCTGGAGTTTGTAAGACTTCAAGGTGTGTCAACTAATTTCATGAGACTTTAGGCAACAAACACCAAGGAGCTTTATTTCATGCACTGAGTCAGAAGAAAATGCACAGCTGGTCTCTACTTGATTCCTTCCAGCAGGTGACGCAATAAGGTTTAGGTTTCCTTAAGCGCCTCCAAGATGTGACGTTTTTGCCTTTGCGTAATCTTCACGCAACGAGAATCACGTAATCTTCCCCATATGAGAAGCCCAGTTTTGATTAGCAGACACTTTGAGGTTATAAGGGCTGAATGCCATTAATGACTTCCCTCTGCTCCTTCCCTGCTGGCAAGGATCCTGGCCAGTCCTGTCCACTCATAAAGGCTCTCAGAACACTGCTAATGAAAGCTTCTGACCAGGGTAGGGTCATCTAACTTCCTTGAGAGCTAACTCATTTTCAGTCTGAACTCGAGAGTCCTGGAGCTTCCTCACCCACTTTCTCCCTCCTGATAATTAAAAGGTGCCAGAGGTGATTTCAAGGGCACGATTCTCCCAGCTGATGGAAAATGTTCCTGAAAGTGGTTCTAAGCTCTGGATCCCCAAGAGGGTCTCAAACCGTGTGTATTCAGTCATTCTGATTTTAGTGTTCAAATTCTTCTTTTAAAAGAATTACACTGGGGGTCAGGGAGAGATCACAACTTAACATGTCCTTAACTGCTACAGGGATATCACAGGCTTTTATAATAAGCTATGTGGCTGGGGCAACTCTCTTTGACAAAAATATCACAGAGTTCCAATAAAAAAAGGTCCCTAAGGGTCTTTGGAAATGATTATAAAAGGCTGATCTGGTTGCAGACACAGGCTCAACTGAAGAGGAGTTTTGTGAAAACCATGGGTAGGGAATTTCAGGAGATGAAAACATCAGAAAAGCCAAAAGTTCTTTCTTGTGTTTATATCTCGCTTCTCCACAGCAAGAGTGTTTCACTCTGAACTGTGCATGCTGCATGCTCAGTCGCTTCCGCCGTGTCTGACTGTGTGACCCTGTGGACTGTAGCCCGCCAAGCTCTTCTGTCCATGGGATTCTCCAGGCAATACTGGAGTGGATTGATGTGTCCTCCTCCAGGTGATCTTCCCTACCCAGGGATCGAACTATCGTCTTTTTCTGTCTCTTGCATCGGCAGGTGGGTTCTTTACCACTAGTGCCATTTGGGAAGCCCTGCTCTGAATTGTGACAGATCAGAAACTCTGGCTCCTTAGTGCTTCTGTAAATCTTTTTTCCCCCTGAGTGTGTGGTTCCATCACCAGTGGCCAACAGCCAAGATTATTCATCTAATTTTAAGAAAAATATTACATTAAAATGCAGAATCATAGATTTACAGCATATGTTGCTGGATTGTTTTGTTCTCACTTTTATTATTTTTGATTTGGCATTTTATTTAAAAATAATATATACTGTTGTTAGCTTTTAAACACAGGTTAATATAATTCTGTTGCATAAACTACAGGCGGTTATTTGGCAACGAAACATCAGTTATTAATTTGCATCTCATAAAAATAATTTTCTATCTGACTAGGGCTTTATTAGCCCTAATAGAGAAGAAACATAATCTTCCTTTAGAGTTTTTGTTATCATAATTTCAAATTGACCAGGTTAGATTAATGAAGCCATTTAAAAGAGGTGCTTAATTGTGAGAAGGTAATTTCATAAAGAATCATGTATCTGAAATAAGACAATTTACATGCAAAATTGTCAGAGGAGAAATCAAGTCAATGATAAAATTTTTAAGCATGGGACTAAAATGAAGCCATGTAGACTATATTCTTCACAGCATACTGCCACCCAGTGGCTAGGTCATTTCTCTTTAAATCACACTTAATATTTTTCATTTTAAAAACAATAACTAAAAAGAGAAAATAATTTTAAAAGAAAAATTAAAAAGAAGGAAAAAAAAAGCCTTAACTCCATCTCCTTAATCCACCTTCCATGACTAAAAACATTGTTTATATCAAGTCTAATGATCGGTGTATTGTCTAAAATGTTAGAAAATAATCTCACAGTATTTTTGTTATTTGTTTAATGTCTGTGGTATTGTCTGTAAAGAGACAATTCTGTCTCTGCAGCAGAATATTAAATTATGCTTATTACTCTCACAGCACATATTTGAGTATACTCAGAAACCCCAAATCCTCTCTAATTTGGTAAGAATTTTTATATAATTTATACACACTGACATTGGACACTAGAGTTAGTCTTAACAGAAGGGAACATGTTTATAGGGAGTTAAGAATTATTTTTAAAAAAGATGTAGTTTCTTATTCTTGGACAAAACTAGAAGCATAACTGCATTCTTTGGCCCACTGATTACCAGCTTAATTTAATCAGATCTACTCAAAAGGAATTAACTTTTGCAATAATGTATTCCATCTGTGTCATATGGCTAATGTCAAACCAGTCTCCTCAGCCTTTTCCTCCACATCTACCATGGGGCAAAATGTGTTTTGTTATTCTTTTAAAGTGATGATTTATTGAGTACTAATTACGTTCCAGATACTGCACTAGACTTTACATGCTTTCTCTCATTTAATCCTTACAGCAACCCAATCAGGTAGATAATACTGTTGCCCTCATTTAAAGATGAAGCAACAAAGGTGTAATAAGGATAAATGACATGTCCAAAGTCACCTAGGCGGAGATCCAAGAGTGAAAATTCCTACCTGGTTCTGGCATGTGATTTATGCTGGTCGCTGGCCCCATTAACTACCAATCTCACTTTTCTATCAGGGTGGCTGCAGGTGGGTCAGCTGAGCCAGCCCAGCGAGCAGAGCTCCCCTGCTGAGACTTAGCCATTGTCCCCGGGAGGCTGGCCAGTGTGGTAGAGCTGCCTGGCCTTGTAGGGCTCAGGACCCACCTCAAAGGCCTGTGGTTGGACTGACCCACTGAGCACTGATTCTTAGACTCTTCCAGCCTAGAGTTATTTTCTTCCGAACACCAGCTATTTTATACAAGCTATGGTGACTCAGAGGGTAAAGAATCTGCCTGCAATGCAGGAGACCCAGGTTCAATTCCTAAGTCAGGAAGGTCCCCTGGAGAAGGGAATGGCCTCCAGTATTCTTGCTTAGAGAATTCCATGGACTGGAGAGCCTGGAGGCCTACAGTCCACGTGGTTGCAAAGAGTCGGACACAACTGAGCAAGTAACACACACACATGTTACCCATAGGATGCTTGAAAAACATAGAAGAGTATGAAAAAGAAAATACAATTTTGTATTTGTTCAAAAACTAGAAACAATCATTTTTTTTTTTACATTTGTTAACAGTCTTTGGTGTATATCTATGCCGTAGTGGAGATCATGCTCTTTACTAAATGTTGTATCTGGGTTTTTTTATTCAATACTACATCATGAACATTTAAAGGTTTTATTAAATAAAACCTTTTCTTTATTTATTTGTTAAATAAAATCTTTTTAGATGATTGTCCACAATCATACTACTGGAAATTAAATATTTCATCATGTTTGTACTATGTTTATTCTATCACTCTCCCATTGAGAAACTGTTTACTTGGTGATTTCAAATAACAGCTTTGGATTTAGATGAAACTGCTCAAATTCTGGCTCCATCACCTGGAGTTGCATGGTCCTGGGCAAATTGCTTAACTGCTTTGTGACCCAGTTTCTTCATTTGTCAAATTGGATAATAATAATACTGCTTCATTGTGAGGTTGGATGAGATACTTCATACAAAGTGCTTAGACCCATGGCTTATACAAACTAAGAGCTTAGTAAGCATTAGCTATTGCTATTATTGGACTTTTAGATCGTTTTCAAATTATTATTTTATAATTAGCTTTTAAATAAATTTTGTGCATCAGACTTCTTTTCATAGCTCTACTTATTTTCTAAGGCTGGATTTCTATAAGTGGAATTGTTAGGCCAAAAGGTATAGATATTTTTAAGGCACCTTTATTTTTTGTCCTTGCCAGTCTTGGTGTTAGAGCCGCACTAACCAAGACCCGCATCTTAGAACTTTGGTCAGAGCTGACACAGGGCCCTTTCTAGATCTTTCCTTCTAAAGTTTCTAGGTATTTTAGAAAGAGAAGTCATACTAAAGGTGTGTTTTTCAAGTTACTGAAGGTTTTTTTCCCGTCTTATTTTTCTTAAAACATAAGCATCTTCTTTTGATTTTATTCTTATTCTAATAATCTCAACTGTTTCACAGCATTTACATGCTATCTTCCTAGGCCAGTTTAGCTTTATGGTTGGAATTCAACATTATTTGGGTAAAGATTTGACTATAGTCCATGTCAGATGGCAAAGCAAAAGACAGCAGAAGCCCTGGTCAGAGAAAAGGATACATCAGAATAAACTCTTTACCACGCCTTGAAAAACAAGTCCAACAATGAATCATTTCATGAGTTACCATGTCATCCTCATATATTAAGGATAGGAGGTCGTGCCTAAACATATTCAAGGGATTATCTTCATGTTTATATTCCTTACAGTTAAGGGAGAGGAAGGTAAGAAATCTGTGTATGGCAGTCGTATCATTAAAGAGAAAGAATAAGAGGAGGAAACGGTGAAAAACGGCAGCCACCTAGCCATTTTCTTGAGTGACATGGATCTCACAAAGGTGAGGATTTATCAAAGTGTAGCAAACTCTGTGCCCAAGCCTGGGCAGCTTCCCATTTTACCTAGTGGTTCAGGATTCTTCAAAGGTGCGGCCTGGCTGTCAAGCCCAGCATGTACCTGTTCCTTAGTCTGAACAGTCTAGTGGACGTTTGCCATTTTTCAGTTGCCCAGCTGCAGGACCTACTTCTTTGTGGGCATCCTAGAGGAGGTAGGAGGCAGGTAGGGTTTCCCACTGTGGTGGCCTCAGTGGAGCAGAGAAGCCCTCTCCCTACCCCACCCCACCCCCTCCCCAGCCAGCAAGTAGCTGTAAGCAGATGACCTAAGCCTCACTCATCAGATGCCCTTCTCCCCAACTCACATAGAACACATGGCTCCAGGAAGTCACTTAGAATCCAGTATAGAAGCAGCAGCTACATCCAGAGTCTGGTAACAGCAGCACCAGTGGGGTGTCGGGGGCACAGGGAAGCAGTGGCAGTGAGCACAGTGCCAGGTGCAGAGTTCTCACAAGAGTCTTCCCGGGCTGAGATTTTGACTGTGCTTCTGGCTGCCCCCGTCCCTTGGATCCTATCTGTGACCATGTTCCAGCTGTCGTTCCAATAATTAATTCCTTTTCTTCTTCAGAAAACTAGATTTTATTTCTTTATTTCTTTTATTTCTTTTGCTTACACAATGAAAAATTCTGTAGTGGGTAAACATTGCAATTTTTGGTAGTGGGTGGTTAGGTGAGGAGACATGGTAGAACAAATAGTGACCCCACAAAGATGTCCATGCTCTAATCCCTGGAATTTGTGGATAGGTTACTTTATATCGCAAAAGCGATTTGAGATGGGAAGATTATCCTATATTATAGGAGATTATCCTATATTCAGGAGTGAAATTTCAAGGGTCTTTATAAGAAGGGGACAGGAGGGTCAGAGTCCAAGAAAGAGATACGCAGATGCTATGCTTCTTATTCTGAAAATGAAAAATGGGGCTGCAAGCCAAGAAATACAGACAGCCTCTAGAATCTGGAAGATGCGCTGAAACTGACTCTAAGAGCCTTCAGAAGGAGCATAGTCCTGCCAGTGCCTTGGTTTTGGTGCAGTGATGCTTATTTTGGATTGCTCACCTCCAGAACTACTAGAAAACACATTTGCATTGTTTTAAGTTACTGAATTTATTCTAACTTTTAATAGAAGTGATAGGAAACTAATGCAGGAGATTATGACTTCCTCATGGAAAAGCATAATCTTTATTCCCTATTATTTGACTGCAGATCTCAGAGAGATTGTGAAACTCTTATGAATCATTCTTTATTCTACAAAACCCTGGTGGTTTACTAAGGACAGGACCCAGAGAAGATTAAATAAATCCAGATGAAGGATCTAAACCAATCAGTATTTCAAAGAACATTGTGTATATATGTTTAACCCAGTTTAGTAACCATAAACCTACAAATTTATAATCCATCTTAATATGAATGAATCAGAAATCTCTTAATTACAAATAACAGAGTTTTTGCAAGTTACACTCTGTGTGCCACTTCTATCTTGCATTATATTTATTATCACCTATATTTGGTTACATTGATAGAACATTTGTTTTTTCTTTTTGAGCCACTAAAATCCTGAAAAATTAATGAGAATCTTTGAGTCACTGGTAATACAACCAGTGGTATTTTGTAAGAACAAAGTACAGTGTCATTTAATATCTTGCTTATACTTGTCTTCCTCTGGAGAACTGTCAAAAAAAAAAAAAAAAGACTGATTTCTCTGGGAAACTTTTCTACTGCAAGTTGTAATTCAAGCAAGTTAATTAGTTTTTGTGAAATATAACTGCCCTTCCCTCAGGCCTCTGACTTGTCATTAAAGGGATTAGAGGGCCTGTACCTTTTCTTCATGACAAAAGGATCTGTATTACAACAGAACTGAAAAACATTCCTGCCTAGAAGTCCTCTTCTCACATTTTTTCACATCAGTAGGAGTGAAATTAGGAGATTCATGTTCATATTTTCGGTGTTGGTTTTCTGTGCCAACAAACTATCTTTTCCCTTTTGGTGCTATTTCTGCACTGCTTAATGACTCCAGGAATTGTTGTAGTGACTATCCAGGTTGGTGGTCTAGAAGCTCCAGTTTCAGCAGCCCTTGAAAGTTTTCAGTGCCTCTGCTGAAACCTCATATCCAGAGGCAGAGAGGGTCTAGGCTGAGGGGCTAATGATGGTTCACTGGAGCCATGGGCCTGCATCCTATGCTTCTTGAGATCCTGGGGTGCTCAGGGACTGAGGAAGTGGTGGGTAGGAGGAAAAGGAGGCAGAGGTGGAACCAGATAATACTAAAGAGAATGGCCTGAGATTCTCATGTACCCACCTTTTTTTGCCCTCCAAAACCATGTTACTAAGGCAATGGCTTGGGCAATCAGTTCTCACCCTTTTTGCCCACATTTCCGGCCCACACCCTTCATGACACTTCTCCCTCTTAAAGGGTGTGTCCAACCTCCAGAACACTGGTTTTTACATTTTGCTGCAGAAATACCACTTGATAGATGCTGAGGAATTTAGTACCCAAGCATTTCTAATGCAGATGGTCCTCAGAGAAGCACTGCTTTCAAGACATTTTACTGAACCAAGTTCCAGCTGGGAAAACACACTGTGAATTTCCCTGTGGTGCCTTGTCTTGGGCAAGGTCACCTTTTCCACCTGTACTTTGTCCTTGTCTCTGACTGCCCTGTCTTATCCCAAGGTTCCTACGATTTCATTCTCATCCCTCTGACACAAACCTGCTTCCACATCTGGAATTCATGCCAAAGTGGAAACAGCTGATAGCATCTTATGGTTCCCTCTTCTTTCATGTATTTGCATTTCATAACAAACATTAAAAGAATTAAAAGAAGCTCAGTTGGCATATTAGCTAATTTGTAGAAGAGGATTTGCTTAGGTGATCCAGAGGAGGCTGACAAGGAACCCTCTGAGGTCTCTTGGGAAGGAGACCTGCAGAATTCCAGGGTGAGTGCTGGAATCCTGCAGCCTAACTCATCTCCAGGTCTACCATTTACCAGCTTTATAATGTTCAGTAAACTGCTTAACCTCCCTGAGCCTCATCTTCCTCTGTACAATTGGAAAAACAGTTTTATAGGGCTGCAGTGAAGAGTAAAATCCTTATCACAGTGCCCAACACATAATAAGCATCCAATAAATGTTTGTTGTATTATTTATTATCCTGAAGTCACCTGGATTCAGCCACTGAATTAGCCTCTTGTTATTATACCAGGATAGAAACATGCTAGTCTCTAATACAGAGAAATTTGTCCCATAAATTCTGAGGTTGATTTATTTTTTCTTTTTTAGTCCCCTCTTATCGTTATCCATGGTTTTGCTTTCCTCAGTCTGTTACTCTGGTCAGCTGGATCTGAAACTATTAAATGGAAAATTCCAGAAATAAAGAATTCTTCACTTCTAAACTGTGCACCATTCTGAGTTGTGTGCTGAAATCTTGCATTGTCCAGCTCCATCCTACCCTGGATGTGAATGATCCACGAATCGGGCCTGTCAGTCACTTTGTAGCCATCTTGGTTATCAAAACAACTTTCCTGTATTATGGTGCTTATCTTCAGGTGACTCTTATCTTAGGTAATAAGAGCCAAACAACAAGCGTAGGGATGCTGGCAATTTGGATATGCTGAAGAGAAGCTGTAAAGTGCTTACTTCAAGTGAAAAGATGAAAGTTCTCGACTTATTAAGGAAAGAAAAATAGTACTACGCCACACTGTATGGTAAGAATAAATCTTCTGTCCTTTAAATTGTGAACAAGTAAAAAGAAATTTGTGCTAGTTTTGCTATCATACCTCAAACTGCAAAAGTTACAGCCAGAGTGTGTGATGAGTGCTTATTTAAGATGCAAAAGGCATTAAATTTGCACAATAAGGTATTTTGAAATTGAGAAAGAAACTACATTCACACAATGTATATTATGTGTATATTGCTATAGTTCTATTTTATTACTAGTTATTGTTGTTAATCTTGCTGTGCCTAATTTAGAAATTAAACTTTATGTATGTTTTACTTACAGGAGAAAAACATAGTATTTATAAGGTTTAGCACTATCCGTGGATTCAGGCCTCCACTGGGGGTCGTGGAATATATTCCCCACCCATAAGGGGGGGCTACTGTGCAAGGCTTTGTTTTCCATTGAAGTCTAAATACTCTAAGGATGAAAAAGCGAGTACGTCATTTAACCCTTATTATAATTTGGTTATATTATAAAATGACTTCATTTGGTTTCTTTTGGAGACCAGGTTTTTAAAAGCCAAGGAAAGGCACTATCCAGAGGGAAAGTGATACAGAAGAATGCTAGGGGCTGCAGGAAAAGCCATGTGCCTACTTCACGATTTGTCCTGCGGTGCCATCTGGGCAAAATTTTGAAAACACATTGTTACAAGGATGAATCTATTTAGTGATACAGAAATAAGAATTTTAGAGCACAGAAACAGGAAATTCCTGCATGAAGGGAGGATTACTGCCTGGGCTGTGTTTCTTCATACTTGATCTTAACCAAAAGGCCAAAAAGCAATGTTTCTTCATAAATAAATAAATTACCAGGAAAGTTTGGCCCCAAACCCCACTACTAAGCAAGTTAATTAAAATATTACAGAAACTATCTTTTTATTTTTTTCATTATGAAGCAATTCAAACTTCAGTGGTGAGGTTTGAGTCTTACTGCTTTGCTTTATATGTTTGTTTATAATGTTGTATACTTTTGGTTAGACTTTTGCTTTGTCTGTCTTCTCTAGGATTAAGGGATCTTTGTCTCCTTCGCTGACTGAAGTTATGCGAGTACCTAGCAAATGCCTGATGTACAATATAGGATAAATGAACATTCCATGAACAACTTAAATGAATGACTGTTTTCATGGATACCTTTTTTAAAAAGCAACTGATATTAAAGGTTTACTGAAAAGCAATTTGGCAACTTGCATTAAGCATCTTAAAATATGCTCAGCTCTTGATCCAGTAAGACTTAAAGGCAGAAGGAGAATTTACATACAAAGCTATTCAAAGAAATTTATTGATAATGGAAAATGCAATAACCTAGTTATTATTTAAAGAGAGAAATGATTAAATTATGTTATATCCATAAACTGAAGTGTACCCATTAAATAGGTTTTTAAGCTCAACGAGGTAGATTAAACAAGAAAATCAGGATATAAAACAGTACTTATACCACAGCATCAACCATTTAAAAAATATGTGTACAGGATAAAACTAGTATTGAATCCATTAAAATGTAAACAATACTTATTTTAGGTTGCATATTACAATAGATTAGCATTGTTTCTGCAAATAGAAAAAAAGAGATAATTTTTCAAAATGATTTTATGCCAGCACTTTCCCTAACACATTTTTCCTGTATCTTGTTTAATGTGTCTTAGAAAGGAATTTGTACCAAGAGAATAGTTTACGGTTACTCTTAGCTAACATGTTAGTCCTGGATAGAGGCAAGTTTTCAGAGATATTTAATTTCAGCTGGGATTTTTGCCTCTTGAGTGATTATTTTTCCCTTAGGAAACAAAGACTTTAAATTTAGAATTTTAGGGTAGCTGTGATGTCCCCATTCCTTCTGTGTGTAGCTTACAGCCTTTTCTTTTAGAGGAGAACATCTGTGGTTTGTGGTCCTATACAGTTGTCCACTGGTATCTTTGGAGGATTAGTTCCAGAACCTCTTTGGATACCAAACTCAGAGGAAGCTTGAGTCCCTTAACTAAAATGGAGTTTGTATTTGCCCTTAACCCATGCACATTCTTCCATATACTTTAAATCATCTCTAGAGTACTTAAAATCCTCAATACAATAAAATGCTATGTAAATAGTTGTAAATACAATGTAAATGCTATGGAAGTAGTTGCTGCTATTGTTTTTCAGTTGCTCAGTCATTGGCACTCCATGGACTGCAGCACGCCAGGCTTCCCTGTGCTTCACCATCTCCTGGAGTTTACTTAAACTCATGTCCATTGAGTCAGTGATGCCATCCAACCATCTCATCCTCTGTTGTCCCCTTCTCCTTCTGCCTTCAATCTTTCCCAGCATCAGAGTCTTTTCTAAGGAGTCAGCTCTTCCCATCAGATGGTCAAAATATTGGAGCTTCAGCACCAGTCCTTTCAATGAATATTCAGGATTGATTGACTTTAGGATATCAATGAAAGGATATCCTTTGGTCTCCTTGCAGTCCAAGGGACTCTCAAGAGTCTTCTCCAACGCCACAGTTCAAAAGCATCAATTCTTCAGCATTCAGTCTTCTTTGTGGCCCAAGTCTCACATCCATATGTGACTGCTGGAAAAACCATAGCTTTGACTATACAGACCTTTGTTGGCAAAGTAATGTCTCTATGTTTTAATATGCTGTCTAGGTTTTTTATTCCTTTCTTCCAAGGAAGTAGCTGCTGGTGTGAGGCAAATTGGTTTTGCTTTTCAAATTTTCTGAAACTTTTTTTTCTAAACATTTTCTACCCTTCGTTGGTTAAATCTGTGAATGTGGAACCCATGAATGTGAAGAGCTGACTGTACTTGTAGGATATTTCTGTAAGCTGTTCCACTTCAAGGTACAATTGACCCTTAACACAAGGGTTGGGGTGCTGACCCTCTACACAGCCAGAACTCTTCATATAATTTATAGTTGACCCTCTGTATTTTTGATTCCACTGTATCCTGTTCTGCACTATGAGTTCAATCCACCACAGATTGTGTAGTGCTGTATTATTTATTGAAAAATATCTATGTATAAGTGAATCCACACAGTTTAAACCCATGTTGTTAAAGGGTCAACTGTAATTGGTTAAAGAAAGAAATCAATGAGATTGCTGAGGGCTGGTGGTAAGAAAGCTTGTGTTCTGCTTTAACTGCTCTTTACTCACTAGCAAGAAAACAAGTCATGCTTCAGTTTCCTCATTTGTAAAATGATGCCAATTATACTATCAAATTGAGAAGGCAATGGCAACCCACTCCAGTACTCTTGCCTGGAAAGTCCCATGGACGGAGGAGCCTGGTAGGCTGCGGTCCATGGGGTCTTGAAGAGTTGGACACGACTGAGTGACTTCACTTGCACTTTTCATTTTCATGCATTGGATAAGGAAATGGTAACCCACTCCAGTGGAATAATCTTGCTAAGCAATTCTAGATTTCATTAAAATAATTGGATTATTTACCAAATTGTGACTGTTCTAAAATGACATCAAAAGTCCTAAGAATTTTAACAATATCAATTTAAGTTGGAATACTTTAAATTAAAAACTTACTTAAAAAAAGAGAGAGAGAGAGAGAACTGATAATCTGTATTGCAAATGATTCCCTTAATAATATGTTTCTAAGATTTTGACGTAGAGGGCACCAAAAGAACTTTTTAACCTTATCTTTGGCTCTATGGCTCCCTCTACTTATTTGGTGGCCATTAATATTTACAATGTATGTCAACGTGCTTTGAAAACATAAAATAATTCCAAGATGTTATATTATGTAAGAATGACAGTAACAATGCTTTGATTACAATTAAGTCCTTCAGTTCTGAAAAGAACATTTTAAATCTAGTGTGTAAGCTACCCACAGTACAGAGACATCTTCAGGATAAGGACTGGGACCAGCATGGAGTATTATGACAATTACAATAGGTTCATTTTATTATTTACTTACAATTAAAAATAAAATCTTAGCCAAATAGACTTTATTTATTATTATTATTATTATTTTGGTTGTGCTTGCAGTTTGTGGGATCTCAGTTCTCCAACCAGGTGAATTTATGCCCTTGGCAATGAAAGAGCAGAGTCCTAACTACCAGACTGACAGGGAATTTCCTGGCTAAGCTTTTACAGAATAACATTTAAATGACTAGAAAATTAACTGATTAATATTAAGAGCAGGAAAATACCTAAAAATAAACAATAACTCAGCTAGGTTATACTGAGAAGAGAATTAAAAAAAATTCCATGTTGAAGTGCTTTAATTTTTTATGTTTGCTTTGCATATAGTAAGTAATCAATCTTTATTGAATAATTTTGTGTCTCCCTTAGGAGAATATATTTTATCAGAATGGCCTAAATAGTGTACTGTAACTCTTACTAAACTCTTTTTTAAAACAAGACCTAGGAGGATTTTATATGCCTGACAATCACCTGGGATATTTGTGATGCATGCTGACTCTTGACAACCCCCATCCCCTCTACTGCAGATCATGGACTCAGACCCTCTGGGAGCAGCCATAGTGAACATGCATACTGAACAAGCACCTCCACCTGGTTGTTAAGTCTTGAAATATTTGAGAAGCATTACATAAATTGTAGTCAGCCTTAAAACCAAAGCAAAAAAACCCAACTTAAATGTTATCACCAGCCCTAGTCAGTGTTGGCGATGGACAGGGAAGCCTGGTGTGCTATAGTCCATGGGGTTGCAATGAGTTGGACATGACTGAGCGACTGAGCTTAACTCACCTGCCCTAGAACAGTTTTGTCAATTTTTCTAGCAATCAGGGAGAAAAAAAAGATATACTTGGAAGAGAGACAAAAGTCAAAAGAGAAGCCTAAGAGATTAAATATAGAAATACACTCACCTATTTCAGGAGTTTTATGAAAAAAGGGTGAACTCCAGGGCTGCCAGTACCTTTTACCTGTTTCTTGACATCTCACTTGAAATACATACATAGCATTTGGCTGCAAGTAGAATTCTGACTGTTGCTCGTATGTAAAATTGGTGTCAAATTCTTTAACCTAAAATGGATGAATAACCATAGTAAAACACCATAATAATGCAGTAGGCTTTTAAACAAACAATTATTAGCGGAAACATATGGGGCGTATATTGTGTTCTAGACCCTTCTCAACCCTGGGAAAATAGATAGAAATAGAATACTTTGTATAAAAGATGGTCATAAATAATCAAATACATGTTATTTAACCTTAAAAGTCAAGTATGCATTGCTTAGTGTTTGACAACTCTCTTAAGCTTTTAAATCTCAAGAAATTCCAACATGTAATATACTCTTAATTTTGACCCAGATGATTTTAACAGGATAGGAGGAGGGGAGACCTGACAGCTACTGTTTGAATATTGTCCTTCTTCCCTCCCCCATCTGTCAGTCTGTCCCTGTCTCTCTGCAGTTGGGTATCTAGATCAATAATTCTTTCTGAATGATGAAATAATTTCACTTGCCAATGATGACTTTTAGAAAAAATTACCTACAAACTAAGCTATTAAATTGGTGCTTATTGCAGATCTCTGCATTCTATAAGGATATATATGAAAACAAAACATTTAAGATTGTTGAACTGTGAAAATCCAATCGAAGATAGCCAAAAAAAAAAAAATAGCTGAGGGGCTAACTTGAAAGTCATGTTTCTGGGGCACTACAACCTGTCATAAAATATAATGAAAAAGGATCCTCAGACAAGCTGGTTCGGAAAGGAGAGAGAAACCAAGGTACTTACACAGCACATTAGTGTGTTGTAGTAAGTGGATCTACTGAAAAAATTGTGAGGCACAATTGAAAGGTAAACATAAAAAAATTCTAGAAAAGCATTTATTTATTAACAGCAACCGGAAGAAAACAGTGACCATGAGAGAGAAAGTTGAAACTATCATGATAATGCACAAACACACACATACACACACAAAACAGGGTATTCACATCATTTAGAAATTCTTCTGTTAAAATTCAATCTTAATATGTCTACACATGGACATCACCAGGTGGTCGATGCCGAAATCAGATTGATTATATTCTTTGCAGCCAAAGATGGAGAAGTTCTATACAGTCAGCAAAAACAAGACCAGGAGCTGACTGCGGCTCACATCATGAACTTCTTATTGCCAAATTCAGCCTGAAATTGAAGAAAGTGGAGAAAACCACTAGACCATTCAGGTATGACCTAAATCAAATCCCTTATGACTATACAGAGGAAGTTAGAAATAGATTTAAAGGACTACATCTGATAGACAGAGTGCCTGATGAGCTATGGATGGAGGTTCATGACACTGTACAGGAGACAGGAATCAAGACCATTCCCAAGAATAAGAAATGTAGAAAAGCAAAATGGCTGTCTGAGGAGGCCTTACAAATAGCTGTGTAAAGAAGGGAACTGAAAACAAAGGAGAAAAGGGAAAGATATACCCATTTGAATGCAGAGTTAGAAAGAATAGCAAGGAGATATAAGAAAGCATTCCTCAGCTATCAATGCAAAGAAATAGAGGAAAACAACAGAATGGGAAAGACTAGAGAGCTCTTCAGGAAAATTAGAGATACGAAGGGAACATTTCATGCAAAGATAGGCTCAATAAAGGACAGACGTGGTATGGCCCTAACAGAAGCAGAAGATGTTAAGAAGAGGTGGCAAGAATACAGAGAAGAACTGTACAAAAAAGATCTTCATGACCCAGATGATCATGATGGTGTGATCATTTACCTAGAGCCAGACATCCTGGAATGTGAAGTCAAGTGGGCCTTAGAAAGCACCACTACGAACAAAGCTAGAGGAGATGATGGAATTCCAGTTGAGCTATTTCAAATCCTGAAAGATGATGCTGTGAAGGTGCTTCAATCAATATGCCAGCAAATTTGGAAAACTCAGCAATGGCTACAGGACTGGAGAATGTCAGTTTTCATTCCATTCCCTAAGAAAGGCAATGCCAAAGAATGCTCGAACTAACACACAATTGCACTCATCTCACACGCTAGTAAAGTAATGCTCAAAATTCTCCAAGCCAGGCTTCAGCAATATGTGAACCGTGAACTTCCAGATGTTCAAGCTGGTTTTAGAAAAGGCAGAGGAACCAGAGATCAAATTGCCAACATCTATGGATCATCAAAAGAGCAACAGAGTTCCAGAAAAACATCTATTTCTGCTTTATTGACTATGTCAAAGCCTTTGACTGTGTGGGTCACAATAAACTGTGGAAAATTCTTAAAGAGATAGGCATACCAGACCACCTGACCTGCCTCTTGAGAAACCTGTATGCAGGTCAGGAAGCAACAGTTAGAACTGGACATGGAACAACAGACTGGTTCCAAATAGGAAAAGGAGTACGTCAAGGCTGTATATTGTCACCCTGCTTATTTAACTTACATGCAGAGTACATCATGAGAAACGCTGGGCTGGAAGAAGCACAAGCTGGAATCAAGATTGTTGGGAGAAATATCAGTAACCTCAGATATGCAGATGACCCCACCCTTATGGCAGAAAGTGAAAAAGAACTAAAGAGCTTCTTGATGAAAGTGAAAGAGGAGAGTGAAAAAGTTGGCTTAAAGCTCAGCATTCAGAAAACTAAGATCGTGGCATCTGGTCCCAACACTTCATGGGAAATAGATGAGGCAACGACGGAAACAGTGTCACACTTTATTTTTCTGGGCTCCAAAATCACTGCAGATTGTGGCTTCAGCCATGAAATTAAAAGACGCTTTCTCCTTGGAAGGAAAGTTATGATCAACTTAGACAGCATATTTAAAAGAAGAGACATTACTTTGCCAACAAAGATCCATCTAGTCAAGGCTATGGTTTTTCCAGTAATCATCTATGGATGTGAGAGTTGGACTATTAAGAAAGCTGAGTGCAGAAGAATTGATGCTTTTGAACTGTGGTCTTGGAGAAGACTTTTGAGAGTCCCTTGGACTTCCAGAAGATCCAACCAGTCCATCCTAAAGGAGATCAGTCCTGGATGTTCATTGGAAGGACGATTCTGAAGCTGAAACTCCAATACTTTGGCCACTTCATGTGAAGAGCTGACTCATTTGAAAAGACCCTGATGCTGGGAAAGATTGAGAGCAGGAAGAGAAGGAGTCGACAGAGAATGAGATGGCTGGATGTCATCATCGACTCAGTGGCCATGGGTTTGGGTCGACTCTGGGTGTTGGTGATGGACAGGGAGGCCTGGCATGCTGTGGTTAATGGGGTTACAAAGAGTCGGACATGACTGAGCGACTGAACTGAAGTGAACTGAATATGTCTTAAAACTTGCAATACATTTAAACTGTAAAAATTATATAAAGGTCTGTTTTGGGATATCATGTTCCCTGAAAGATATCAATCAGAGTTTCCATAATCCACATTTTTACCCATGGCTCTTGAAATTTTCTGCTCTTTTAGATTTTAGTCGAGGCTCCTGGAGTCTCCTGAGATACAGGAGAGATTTTACTAGTGTCAAAACTTTAGCTTCCACATGCACTATTCTCCCGTATGTCTCTTGCCACTATGTTTATAGGTAAGTCCTCTAAGAAGAGAAATACCCTAAAGTTACAGCCAGAATTCTGAAATAGAAAGACTTTTATGGAACTGTTAAAAGTTGTTTCTACTAAGAAGCAAACTACGTGACTCTTTAGGGCCTTGCAAGCTCAAGGTGATACTTCAAAATAATATTTTCAGAGGCTTCATTGAGAGAGTTGAACCTAATTATGTTCCTATGAAGAGGGTATGATCTCAAGTGCCAGAAATATAGCTTCATTTTTAATAGTAGCTAATTTCTTTTTAGAGCCTCAATTCTCAAGGTGGGAGGCCTGGGAACTTAATCTCCATCATTTTGAGGTACTGCTTTTCTTAGGGTTCCACCTAAGTTTCTGGGAGCATCCTTGGGTGAAGGGTAGAAGGTCACCCTATTCAGCGTTCTATACTCTAACTCTCTCTGACTCCCAGCCTGGAGCATAGCACAGGGTGAGGGGTCCTGCTCATTAAACATCTGAGTCTAAACATTTTTTGTTCTTCCCCCGTAACAACCCATTTCCTCCTCTCTCTGCTCAGAAGCCTCCTTTTTTGCATATTTATGTATTTTTGACTGTGCTGGGTCTTTGTTCCTGTGTGGGCTTTTCTGTCATTGGCGTGAGTGGGTGCTACTGTCTAGTTGCAGTGTGTAGGCTTCTCATTGCAGTGGCATCTCTTGTTGCACAGCATGGGCTCTGGGACATGTGGACTCGGTAGATGCAGTTCCTGGGTTCTAGAGCATAGGATCAGTAGTTGTGGCACACGAGCTAGTTGCTCTGAGGCATGTGGGATCTTCTTGGACCAGGGATTGAACCCACGTCTCCTGCATTGGCAGGTTCTTAACCACTGAGCCATCAGGAAGCCCTGGGAGCCTTTATCTAGTGTTTGATGTGAGAGGGAAGGAGGTTGGGGATTGGGAAATCTAGTTGTGACTAATCACATGTTCTTTTTTGTTTTATTTTTTTGAACTTTTTATTTTGTGTTGGGGTATAACTGATTAATAATGTTGTGATAGTTTCAGGTGAACAGTGAAGGGACTCAGGCATACATATCCATGTATCCATTCTCCCCCAAACTCCCCTCCCATCCAGGCTGCCACATAACATTGAGCAGGTTCCATACAATAGGTACTTGTTGGCTAATCACATGTTCTTACAAGTTTTCTGTCCTACACCAGCACTTACACTTTTGAAATGCGAAGACCAAGGATTTAACCCTGGCTACCTGCCAGTTGTTCTATTAGCCATTCCAAGAAAACAGTGGATGCTTGGTCTTGTGCAGCCTATGACTAAGAAGGGTTTTTACATTTTTTAAATGGTTGAAAGAAAGTCCAAAGACGACTATTTCGATGATGCATGGAAATGATACAACATTCAGTGCGCTTAAGTAAATTTTACTGGTATGCAACAATGTCCATTTATTCACACACTGTCTCTGGCTGCTTTCATGCTATAAATACAGAGTTGAATAGCTGAGAAAGAGATCTTATGGCCTGAAAAGCCTAAATTGTTTACTATTTGGCCCTTGAATAAAAAGTTTGCCAATACCCTGATTTAGCTTCATCAGAGACTTGAGTCACCATTAATTCATTTACTTGAACTTACAGTCAAGATTTCCCTACTTTACTGTCACTGCTGTTGGCACCATTAAAGGCAAATAATCATACTAATAGTTGGTGTGTCCAAATATTATTTGTGTGAAGTAGACATTATAAATATCAATGTAAATACGAAAATGATTATGGAACAGCCCTGTCTTCCAGGGGCTCACAGTTAAAAGATGAGGAAATACACACGTAAACTGAACAAATGCTCCTGAGATAGGGTGCCTAGGAGTGTGCCACGATTGCCATTGAGAATTGTGAGTTCAGATTTTTATGCAAATTTAAGGTGTCAGGAAGACAGCAAATGAAGATAACCGAAGTGGATATTCTCCCCATGTCTTCAGCCTTGCAGGTTCACCTGAAGGACTGGCTAATACCTTGTAATATGTATGCAACTTAGCTAAAAACAGCTGAAAACACCCTCAGTGCACTGATTTTGATTTTTAGGTGGGCATCTTTGGCTCAACCACACCTGCTATGTGGCTCTCCTGGAGGTTAAGATGAAGAGTAGTAGTAACAGCCAGCATTTACTGAACATTAACTATGTTCCAGGTTGTGGGCCGGCTTCTCTCATCATCTGATCATCCCCACAACCATATGGAGGAGGGCATGGCAGTCCACTCCAGTATTCTTTTAGGAGAATCCCATGGACAAAGGAGACTGGTGGGCTTTAGTCCATAGGGTTACAAAGAGCTGGATGTGACTAAAGCGACTCAGCATGCATGCTTGCATAGCATGCACAACCATATGAGGTGGGTGTTTATCTTATTCTTCTTTTAAGTACGGCAGTAGTGAGACTCAGAGAAGCTAAGGAACTTGCCCAAGGTTGTACATCTAGAAAGCGTCACAGCCAGGCTTTGAACTCTGGAGCCTGTGCACTTAGCCACAAGGATTTCTGTGTAACTGCCCACCACTTTGAAGTAAAGAACTTCCTTCCAGCAATTATCTGATGGAGGCAGAGCTGAGGTAGAAGAGCAAATCCATAGTCCTTTGTGTCTGCCTATTCTTTGTAACTCTCATTTCCCGTCTCCTTACAAGGAGGTAAGGATAACGTTTTATGCATGATCCAGATGAAATTGATTGGTAACACATGTGGGAAACAAAGCTTCATTCTGGCTGTTACCAACTGGACCTGGGTCATCTCTGTGAGTAGTTACATTTGGAGGAATTATGGTAAAAGGGATAGGATACACATTTTGGATTGAAACCAGTTCCTTCATTTTCCAAAAATTTTTTGTGCCCAAAGTAATGTAGGGTCTGTGAGAGGTACTTAGTTCCTATACTAACACTGGAAGCTTGGAGAGCCTGGCTTAAGCTCTTTCAAGCCCTGTGTCTTCATTTCTGTGATGGAGCTGATACTACCTATCACTAAAGATTGTGGTAGAGATTAAATGAGGTAACAAATGTTCTTTGAGCTCCTTCATTTGCCTGCTTCTGATAAAGAGAACATTTTGAGGAGTTCAAATTTACCTCTAAGTTACCAAGTTTCATAGTGGCACATATAGCACCACTAGGGGGAGCAGAGAACAAGCATTTCAACCAAAAAACACTGGGTTTCTGAAAATCTATTAGGAGAGACTGATACTATAGCACCTTTCTACCTTCTAAACATTCTTATAGCTTATTACTTCCTCCTACTTGTGCCAAATAAGGACATTTCATATTCTTAATATCATCCTTAAGATCAGATACTACACATTGATCATAGCCAAAAGGCCGAGAAGGGAAGCGCCGCGGCTGCAGCGGACCTCGCAGAAGCGCGGCAGCCCAGAGGAGCTACTCCACGGCCAAGGGGCAGCGGCTGGGCGGGCACAGGGGGGCCGAGAGGAGCCATTCCACGTTCAAGGTCAGGAGGGGAGGCCGTGGAGCAGCAGCTGCGCTTTGCTGGAGCAGCTGTGAAGAGATTCCCCACGTCTAAGGTAAGAGAAACCCAAGTAAGACGGTAGATGTTGCAAGAGGGCATCAGAGGGCAGACACACTGAAACCATAAAAACAGAAAACTAGCCAAGCTGATCACACGGACCACGGACTTGTCTAACTCAGTGAAACTAAGCCATGCCATGCGGGGCCACCCAAGATGGTAGGGTCATGGTGGAGAGGTCTGACAGAATGTGGTCCACTGGAGAAGGGAATGGCGAACCACTTCAGTATTCTTGCCTTGAGAACCCCATGAACAGTATGAAAAGGCAAAAAGATAGGACACGGAAAGATGAACTCCCCAGATCAGTAGGTGCTCAATATGCTACTGGAGATAAGTGGAGAAATAACTCCAGAAAGAATGAAGGGATGGAGCCAAACCAAAAACACCCAGTTGTAGATGTGACTGGTGAAGAAGCAAGGTCCAATGCTGTAAAGAGCAATATTGCATAAGAACCTGGAGTGTTAGGCCCATGAATCAAGGCAAATTGGAAGTGGTCCACACTTGCTCCTGGAATGTGAAGTCAAGTGGGCTTTAGAAAGCATCACTACTAAAAAAGCTAGTGGAGATGATGGAATTCCAGTTGAGCTATTTCAAATCCTGAAAGATGATGCTATGAAAGTGCTTCACTCAACATGCCAGCAAATTTGGAAAACTCAGCAATGGCTACAGGACTGGAGAATGTCAGTTTTCATTTCATTCCCAAAGAAAGGCAATGCCAAAGAATGCTCGAACTAACACACAATTGCACTCATCTCACACACTAGTAAAGAGATGCTTAAAATTCTCCAAGCCAGGCTTCAGTAATACGTGCACTGTGAACTTCCAGATGTTCAAGCTGGTTTTAGAAAAGGCAGAGGAACCAGAGATCAAATTGCCAACATCCTCTGGATCATCGAAAAAGCAAGAGAGTTCCAGAAAAACATCTATTTCTGCTTTATTGACTATGCTAAAGCCTTTGACTGTGTGGATCACAATACACTGTGGAAAATTCTTAAAGAGATGAGAATACCAGACCATCTGACCTGCCTCTTGAGAAACTTGTATGCAGGTCAGGAAGCAACAGTTAGAACTGGACATGGAACAACAGACTGGTTCCAAATAGGAAAAGGAGTACATCAAGGCTGTATGTTGTCCCCCTCCTTATTTAACTTATATGCAGAGTACATCATGAGAAACGCTGGGCTGGAAGAAGCACAAGCTGGAATCAAGATTGCTGGGAGAAATATCAGTAACTTCAGATATGCAGATGACACCACCCTTATGGCAGAAAGTGAAGAAGAACTAAAGAGTCTCTTGATGAAAGTGAAAGATGAGAGTGAAAAAGTTGGCTTAAAGCTCAACATTCAGAAAACTAAGATCATGGCATCTGGTCTCATCACTTCATGGCAGATGGATGGGGAAACAATGGAAACTGTGAAAGACTTTATTTTGGGGGGCTCCAAAATCGCTGCAGATGGTGACTGCAACCATGAAATTAAAAGATGCTTACTCTTTGGAAGGAAAGTTATGACCAACCTAGACAGCCATTGAAAAGTAGAGACATTACTCTGACAACAAAGGTCCGTCTAATCAAGGCTATGGTTTTCCATATGTATGGATGTGAGAGTTGGATGGTGAAGAACGTTGAGCTCTGAAGAACTGATGCTTTTGAACTGTGGTGTTGGAGAAGACTCTTGAGAGTCCCTTGGAATGCAGGAGATCCAACCAGTCCATCCTAAAGGAGATCAGTCCTGGGTGTTCATTGGAAGGACTGATGTTGAAGCTGAAACTCCAGTACTTTGGCCACTTCATGTGAAGAGCTGATTCATTGGAAAAGACCCTGATGCTGGGAAGGATTGGGGGCAGAAGGAGAAGGGGATGACAGAGGATCAGATGGCTGATGGCATCACCGACTAGATGGACATGGGTTTGGGTGGACTCCGGGAGTTGATGATGGACAGGGAGGCCTGGCGTGCTGTGGTTCATAGGGTTGCAAAGAGTTGGACACGACTGAGCGACTGAACTGAACTGAATGTCCTCCTACGACCATGACACTACCCGTGCGTGTGTGCTAAGTCACTTCAGTCATGTCCGACTCTCTGCAACCCTATGGACTGGATTGTAGCTCAGCAGGCTTCTCTGCCCATGTTCTCCAGGCAAGAATACTGAAGTGGGTTGCCATGCCCTCCTCCAGGGGGTCTTCCCAAACCAGGGATCTAACCCAGGTGTCTTATTAGAGTAAAGCCTCATTCACTCAGAGTCTAAGATGAGAATTTCACTAAATTTAACTAAATTCCACATATGCAAAAGACTTGCTGTGAATTTTTTTATTTTGCTTATCCCAGGCTTTACGCTTGGAGTTGCTATGAACACAAATGCCATAATTATTTAGTCAAGGGGTCCAGCAGGATCTTTATTTGGTTATTTACCAAGTGATGCAGAAGATGGACTTACATCTAAGGGTAATCTAAATAACCTAAAGGTCACATTTCTCATTTTAAATGGACAAGGGTAAATAAACAAGTTGGCGTTGGGGATTTAAAGAGTAGTTGTTAGAGTATGTGGTAAAGTTAGTATAGTTTTACCCTCGTTTTTTTGACACTACCCTAAACATACTGCTTTCTTTAGGAAAGCAAAAGTTCATTCATGTTCAGAATGATGAAGGCTTTCGAGTCATGCTTATCATCAGAGAATGAAAGTCTGTCATTTCGCTTAACTCCCTGAAAACTGACAAATTAATATGTGATACATAACTCATAACTAAGCAAAACTATAAACTCCATTCCCTAATTATTTTGACTAAACTGGCAGCTACAGTCCATGAGGTTGCAAAGAGTCTGACACAACTAAGCACGCACTCGCGCACACGCGCACACACACACACACACACAAATGGCAGTTTATTGTACTTAAAGTACTAAAACGGCATTTCTTTTCAAATACACCAAAATTGGTACTTTTTCCTCAGTCAGATTACTGTTCCCCTATAGTTCAAAATAGTGAGTCTTTATTACAGTGTTCACAGGTGCTGCCATGTGGTATGATTTTTATTAATGAACCTTGCACCTGTGCCTCTCCTAAGACACTAACTTGCTTACTTCCTGTTGGTGTTTAAGGATGGATGATTTGACATTCCTTGACATTCCTTTGTGTAGGGTTTGACTAGACATTCCCCCCACCCCGCTTTTTTTTTTTTTTACCTTATGCTCATTTAAAACTAATATAGTAATAAATGTTACATTTTGAACTGTGCGTTTCTTCATTTAAAAAGAGATACCCATAAATCTGAAGCTCTTTTTGAACAAATTTTATTTCCCTGAATGTCTGGTAAATTTCAGCATAGAATACTTACATTTATATTCATAATCACTGATATAAATTTCACCCCGAGATACTGAATTATAAGGAGCTAAATAGGTGAATCCCTCCTAGTTGGACATTTATCTATTTACTAGTTTACAAAAGGCAAGGGACCTTTTCAGGAAATTCACCTTTTTATTTGGAAGCATCATTATTAAAACTAGAGTAGTTTGAATATCACACAGTCAGATAAAAACACGTAAAATAGACCATTATACATCCACTGTGGTCATTAACTTGGCTGGCTTTTCTTTTGCTCACATGTAAAAGGAAAGTAAATTTAGCTTACATTCCAAGTTTGGTTTGTTGTAGCTTTGTATCTCATTTCACAGGAAACTTTTTCAATTGATGTTTGACTATTCCAGTGGATTACAGTCTTGGACACTGTAGTATTTATATCCTCAGCCCTGGAAATAATGGATGCTGAAGGTATCACTAAAAAAAGCATAAACAGAAATCCAGTAAATTAAAACTTGCCTAGGAAGAAATTGATATTTTTTCATCAATATTTAGACATGTTAAAACTCAAAGTGCTAAACAAAAAAACTCACGATCTAATTGATGAAATTTTTCTTGCTTTCTAATTTATTATGTAGGAGAAAACTGCTGTTAGTAATTAAAATTCCATTCCACCCATTCTCCATTTCTTTTAAATGGAATTTTAACAGTCTTGTCTTTCCCCACCTCATGCTGCCTTAATTCCTAACTCATGAAATCTGAAGCCTGGCCTATTAACAAGAGTATAAAAAAGAGGTAAAGAAGATATCTCTTCTTTCCTGTGTCTGTTTAGGGAGAAATTATGTTTTGCATCCAAAATTTAGTTCAGAGAATCTGATTTGGCAAAATGTTGAATTGAGACCTTTCACAATCATATTACTATTCTTCTGTGTCATAGGGGAACTTCTACAAGTATTTGCTCACTTGTTTCGTTAGCTATTAAAGTAAATCTGTACTTGAAAGTATGACTTGAACAAAGTGTCTCATAAGACTCTAAGACTTTATAAATTATTGTTGTGTTGTGTGATTATGATTTTCAAAGAAAAAGAAAGTGAAGTTTCTCAGTCATGTCCAACTCTACAACCCATGGACTGCAGCCTGCCAGACTCCTCTGTCCATGGGTTTTCCAGGCAAGAATACCAGAGTGGGTTACCATTTCCTTCTCCAGGGGATCTTCCTGACCCAGGGATCAAACCCATATCTCCTGCATTGCAGACAGACTCTTTACCATCTGAGCCACCAGGGAAGATCAAAAGGAAACTAAAATTTTCCTTTGATTTTCAAAAGGAAACTGAAATTCTGATTGTTAATCTTACTATTTTTCATACTAGGAGTCATGATGTACCTGGAATCTCTATATTTCTAATCTGCAAATTATTGTAAATTTGTTCTGTCTGAATAGAATACAATCATTGGCATTTCCCACTTTTCCTATATTCATAATAGAACAATGGAAACCTATGACTTTATTAGATGTATTTATTTTGCAATTGGCTAAAAAGTTCATTCAGGGTTTTCTGTACGATGGCATGAACTTTTTGGCCAATCCAATATTGATTTAACAAATCGGTGTGCTTTTAGGGGCCATTATTACAACTTAATATTCTCTATGAATTTGTTTCCTTTTATTCTAAGTTATAAAGTATTCTTTGGGAAAATTATTGTTTTACTTTTAATGAATAATATTACATAAAGTTATATGCACAGATACATTATTTATAGAAAAAGAGAAAAATTAAAGATTTGCTTTCTAGTAACACTGACCTAAAATAAAATCCTTGGGCTTAATCTAGCATAGTGATTTAGTTGCTCAGTCATGTCTGACTCTTTGTGATCCCATGGATTATAGCCCACCAGGCTTCTCTGTCCATAGAATTCTCCAGGGAAGAATACTGGAGTGGGTTGCCATTTCCTTCTCCATAACCTAGCATGGAATATAAGTAATCATAGTAGAATTAATCTAATTAAAGAGCTTACAGTACTAAACTTTTATCATCTGAATTCCATAGTTGATTTCCTTTTTCAATTTTAAGCTCCTTGTAATAAGAATCTGAATTCAGAGATTTCTAGAATCAGGGAAGTAGATCTCTAGGGCTCTGAAATCATTTGCGAATACTTAAGCCCCCCTCAAGGCTATAAATTACCTCCCTGCTCCTGTCTCCCATATCTGAGTGTAGCCTGCTACAAATATAACAGTGAAAGCATTGTGAGATCCTTTTCCAGAAAGAAATATTCTGGGGAGGAAGAAAAACTCTCCTTAGTCCTGTGAGAAATGCAGATAGAACAGTAAGTGTGGTTAAGATAGAGGCTTAGCACAGAGCAGATCAATACAATAGAGATCTACGGTTTCAGGTTTGTATGAGCTTATATTTTTCAAGTAATTATAATATGTACTTGACCATTAGTCTGTTATACAAGACTCAAAATGTTGAATTTTTTCTCTCATTGCTTACATTTCAAACACTTCCATCGGATCTTATATATATATATATATATTATGTCAGTTCCATCATAGATGCCATATCTTTAGTTTCTTTTTTTTTAATTAATTAATTAATTTTTAAAAAATTTTCTTTACATTACTGTGTTGGTTTTACCATACATTGACATGAATCTGCCATGGGTATACATATGTTTCTACTTAAATTGAAATAAAGAACCGTATTATAGTTGTCTGGTATCTTTCTAACAATATGTATTTGCTTATAATTATTCACTGGGGAGAATTAATGTTCAAAATGGCAGCTAGAAGGCACTGCATTTTCTGTATTGAAACTCATTTCTCTATAAGAGAAGTTTAAACATTCCTTTCACGTGTCATTTTGGCAGTCTTTCTACACTGTTAACTCAGTCCTGCCTTTCAGCATACCTCCCTAATTTAATTAAAGCCCAATCCCATAGCTGTTGTGTGGAAACTACTCCCAGGAGAATCCTCTGCTTCAGTTTCATAGAACAGTTAATTTATCTAATTTGCAATGTCTCATTCTTTAAGTGCCGTAAATCAATATAGTACATCCAGTAAGAATCTAGGGGCTCTGTTGGGAGGGGCCTCCTACATTGTCAACCTATGTTTTTCAATCTGAGTTTCTTAGAATCCATTTTGGGAGACTGAGAAAGGAGGAGGAGGAGGTGGAGGTGTAGAAACTCCAAACAAGAGGCTCCCTGGTTTAGTGTGAAAAGATTTGATGGTGACAGTCAGAGGAGATTTTGGAATGTGGGGGTGATGGTTAACTACAGCAAGTCAGTAAGTCTGAGATGAAATCTGGCTTTCCTTCTTACTAGCTATGTGCTTTGAGGAAATTATTTTATCTCTTTCTTTGTCTAAAAAATGGGCATAATGGTATCATATATGATTATTTCCAGAATTAAATGTAATGTGCATGTTAATTGCCTGAAACACTATAAGTGTTTAGTAAATGGATACACTAAGATTGTAATAACAATAATGATAGCAGTAATACTACTAATATTAATCTAGTTCCTAATAATGAATACTGCCAAAATGATACTGAACATGATAACTTTTAACCGTTATTAATCTATTGAGAAGAACCTGTTTTTAGGGCCTCCCAGGTAGCTCAACAGGTAAAGAATCTGCTTGTAGTGCAGGAGATGCAAGAGATATGGGTTTGATTCCTGGGATGCAAAGATACCCTGGAGGAGGGCATGGCACTCCAGCAGTCTTGCCTGGAGAATCTCATGGATGGAGGAGCCTGGCAGGCTACAGTCCTTAGGATCACAAAGAGTCGGACACAACTGAAGCAACTGAACACACACATTCTATGACTGTATACTACCTCAAAATGTAAACTGACAAAAACGTGTAGATCATGGTCCAGAGAACTATAGCTCCAAGAATATACAATACAGTGGAGTTACTCTTCATCTCCATAGTTAGCAGTGTTTGTTTTCAAAGCCAATATTCATAGCCTAAGGACAGCTTTTTAGACCAATCCTATTAGACCAATCCTATTAGTTGTGATAGCTGAGACATTGAGATATTAGTTCCAATAGAATACCCCAGTAGTCCCCAAAGGATACTCATGCTGCATCCTGAGAGCTGTCACATCCCCTAAATCGTTAATCAGTAGGAAAGCTGTGGCACACGTTGCAATGTGCTTTTAAATGAAGGCTGAGGATAGACTGAGGATCCTGGAACTAGAGGCTTCCTAGCTCTGCAGCCTCAGCTTGCCTCAAGCCACCTCAGCTTGGTGTCCTCATGTATAAATTACATTATCTTCTACAAAATAGGGTGTCATAAGGATTAAATAAGATAATGTATGTAAAAGCAGTTAGTGCTGAAGAAGTGTGCCATAAGTGTTTGCTACTGCAGTTATCTTTAATAATAAAAACAGGGATAGAATCTGCAACGGGAAGGTGATTCACACTTGGTGCTCTTTGGCTAACTCTGGCTTTCGAGTTAGAATGTAGACGAAAAAGGCTCAAGGGCAGTTACTTTTTGGAATTTATCTTAAGGAGAAAAACAACTACTATGTAAAAATTCAGCCTACAGGTTGTCCATGGCAGTATATAGTTTATGATGGTGAAAAACTGAGAACAATAATAAGGGATAATTAAAGATTTTAATTAAAAATAAGCTTGTAGATTAAATTAATAGAAATATTTATTCTATATTGTAATCTTTTAAAAAGGCAAATTCTAAAATTCCTGAAGCAAAAAATATTAATATTTTAATCTGGCTGGTATACATAGAGATGTCTACATAACTCTCCACAATTTTCTGTGTTTTTTTTAGAACTTTTCAAACAAAAACATAACTTTAAAAATAGTGTATATAACAGTATACAGTAATTCTCACAACAGAAGACTCATCACACTTTATTATAATCCTTATTCATTTCCATCATCCCCAGTAGATTGCAAGCAAATACCTTCCTTCCTTGTCTGTCTCATTCTCCTTAGCCCTTAGAACATAAGCTTGAACATAAGAAATTCTCAATAAATATTGTGAAAATACACACCCATGTAGAAATAAGACTGGAAGGATATGTAAAACAAAGGCAGCCTCACCTATCTTTGACTTGTCTCAGGCAGCGGGTTATGGGTAATGCTTATTTTCTTTATCATGATTTTTTGGGACCTTTAGGGGAATTCCTTTCAGATCTTGACTTCATTTGATTAGGTCAGCTCAAATTAGTTGTTTATTTATAAAACCATTATAGAATTTTTTATGCTTTACCTATATCGTCCAGATGAATTTGTAGTTGTTTTGACTTCTCCATGCCCAGTACGTTTGAAGCTTCGACCCAAACCAAATATTTCTTGCCCTTTTGCAATGAATCAGTGGAGATGTTAATGTAACTTGAAGTGAGATATTCTTGCTCTTCTTCTGTCTCTAAACTTAAAAAAAAAGAAAGATTATGATCACCAGTTATGTTGGTTTGAATTAATTATTCCTCAGTTTTTTGATGCTGTCTTTTTAGCTTGCTTGCAGAATGCACTTTCACTTTGAAATGAATCAAAATTTGTTTCACTTTTGAAAACATAATCAAGACCATCCAGGGTCACAGTGTGGCTTTCATGGGCCCTAAGCACTTTTACCTTCATAAACCCCTTTTGCAAGTAAGATTAAAAAGTTTATATATGTGTAGGTATGTTTTTACATATATATATATAATGTTTATATATGTATTGTATATATATGTGTATGCAAGCTACAGCCCGTGGGGTCACAAAAAGTCATGACTGAGCAACTGAGCGTGCGTGAGCACCTACATGTGTATATATTCATGTAGATTATGTTTTACAGCTGTTGATATAAAAGTAAATATATTAATGTTGCATGTTAAAATACTTTCTTTGGCCTAATGGTTCATTTTTTTCTTGTGATTTCGAGTGAAATTAACCATTTTCATAGACTTCTGAAGGTACGGCAGGCCCTGGGTGAGGCTGTTATGCCTCTTTGGGGAAGTCAGCACTGGATATAGTTTGAAGTAAATGAGCTCCCTCTGTAAGGGGCATTGCATAGGAGTTCCATGCAAAGGCTTTGTAGTAAGGGATGCAAACTTTTGTGTTAAATAACTATTCAAATGTGAAAATAAGAGAATGGCAACCGTGTAAGTAGTAAGTAGGGCATCTCTGAATATTTGTCAGTTAGAGAAAACCACATACATGTTCTTAATTGGTTTGTGGCTAATTCTTTCATCATACATATTGAGACCACAAGTCAAAATGGAAATGTATTCTCAGACTGACATTAACCATAGCTACTAGGTAATTTAAATTCTTCTTTTAAAGTACCCTCATATTAACACCTAGACCACAAAGCACTATTTTAGATGAAAAATCCAATCAAAATGACTGACTAAACTTTAGGACAATTTTTGCATACAACTGTATAGTACAAAGTTTTGAAATTTCTTCTGTTTTTTCCTGTGCTAATTAATATATATAACAGATAATTTTTGAAGGGGAATTAGCATGATTTATATTTTTCTGAAGTTTCCATTGCACCTAGTGCTAGTTGCAGTTAACAGATTTTCTGTAAACACTACTGATTTATGGTGATAATGATAAACAGTATCTTTTAAAATTTAATCATTCATTCAACAGTTGTTTAACATTTAACACCCACTATCTTCTAAGCACTACTTTAGACACTGGAGCTACCATAATGAACAGAAAAGGTAAAGTCACAACCTTTGTAGAGCACATAAATACATATATAATATGTATTGTGTTGATAAACATTCAGAAGGAAAAAGGAAGGGGGTTAGGAAATGCTAGGAGTAGGGGTGAGGGGGGATATTTTTAGGGAGGAAGATAGGGAAGACATGTCTGAGAATCTGAGAAGGTAGTGCTGGAACAGTAAAGAATCAAGAATTATGCCTCTCTGGAGGAAGCACATTGTAAGTAATGTGCAAAGGTCCAGAGGCAGGTTCTTGTCTGTCCTGTTCAAGAACAGTAAAGAGGTCAAAAGGTTTGGTAGACTGAAGGAGACGGGAAGGGATGAGATGAGATCAGAGAGTCCTAGATGAGACAAGATTTATAAGGCACTGTAATGTCACATAGGGCCATGGAAGGATCTCTGAGTGAAACGGGAGACTGAACAGAGGAGTAACATCTGACGTGTGTGTGAAAAGGATTCCTCTGACTCTTTGTGAATAATAGACTGTAGCAGGGCAAAGATGGGGGCTAGAGCACCGGTTTACTAACCCAGGTGAGAGATGGTGTGGCTTGGACTAGACAGTGAAAAGAAGTTAGTTTTTTAAAGATAGATGTGATAGAGTTTTCTGTCAGTTGAATGGGGGCGTAGTAGAAAGAAATCCAGGAGGACTCCAGTGATTTTAACTTGAATATTGCAAAGGATGGAGTTTCCACTTACTGAGATAGGAAATGTGAGTCTGAGGAGAGGGAACTTAGTATTTGGTTTTGAAAATATTAGCTTTTGGACATTAAGAGGAAACATTGAGTATGAAGTTAGGCAAAATTTGGCTGCAGTTCAAGAGAGATATCTCTACTAGAGATGCAGATTAGGGAGTTTTACACCATAAATTTGGTCGAGATTTTTTAGATAATGAATGTAGATAAATATAATAAGAGGACCTAGGACAGGGCTCTGGATCACTATTGCTTGACTAGAATAAAGGAGAATTGGCAAAAGAAACTGAGAAAAGCATCCAGGAAGGTAGGAGAACCAAAAGGGAGTTCTGTCCTGGAAGACAAAAGAAGGAAGTAAAAAGCTAAGGTAAATGTTGATAGTAAATCTACCTTTGCTGAAAAGGAAGGTAGGAACTCAGAGTACCCTGTTGCATCTGGCACTGGGGATGTCATTAGCGACACTGATGAGGCCTGGAGGTTGGAGGGCAAAAGCTTGGCAAGATTAAAGAGAGGATGAAAGGAGAGGACGCAGAGGCAGAAAGTACAAACAGCTCTTTTTGAAGAGTTTGCCGTATGAAGGAGCAGAAAGATAAATTAGTGGGAGGAGGCGCCTAGGGGGGGTAGATGCTACAGCATTTTGGAAGCGGGTGAGGGCCCAGTAAAGACAGGAAGGGCGATGAAGCAGAAGAAAGGAGGGCACTATTAGAACCATGTCCTCCAGCAGGCAGGCGAAGAAAGGTGTGCTCTGCAGTGGACAGCTGGCCTCAGGGCCGTGGCAGTTCATCCACAGCAATAGAGGGGAGACCAAGTGTAGGGCACAGACGTCAGGATGTCAGCAGATGAGGGCGGTTGTGGGGTTTCTTATCACTCTTATTTTCTCAGTGAAATAGGAAGCTAGTCATCAACAGGGAGTGAGAAGGGGGAGAGGATGTTAGAAACCAGAGATGAAACAGTGGCAAAAGAACTGCCTGGTTAGTGGGGGTGACTTGACCAGTGAAGCACTACAGGACTACTGGGTAGCTATCTGGGCTCAGTTGAAGTGAGTGATCATGAATATAAAGCAATCAGTAAGTTTGTATTTGTCCCCAGCCACAATTAGCGCTCCAAGCACTGGTGTGCAACCAGTGAGGAGATGGATTTTAATATGTGAACTGATTTTTAAGTCCTGAAAGAACTCAGTAGATATATAACATCCCAGCCTTAAATATATTTGGAATTATATCTAAGAACTCTGTCTGGTTATTATGAATATGAATATAGAGAGAAGCATGTGGCAAAAGCAAGCAGGTCTTATGAAGTAGAAGAGTAACAATTGATTTTAGGGGTCTTATTGAAACTAAAGGACCCTACTGATCTCACATGGTACCTGAAAATATACTATTGGTGTTATTCTAAATAGTTTAAGAACTTGTAATGCATAGAGATGTTGTCTCTTTTTTAAAAGTTTTCTAGCATTTAACATAGTTCTGAGAAGACATGAAATTCTAAATAAATATTTGTTAAACTGACTTGAATAAAATAGAATAAAGGGCCATCATGCACTCATTTTCATTCAACAAGTATTTACTGAGTACCATGCCAGATATTGCAAGAGCTTCCATGATAAAGAAAGAACATATTTACATGAAGCTATTGAGGGTAACAGGACAACAGTAAGTAGATGCTTAATAGCAGAGGTTTGTGTTGTGTTTGTTTGTTTGTTTTCTTCCTATCACCACCCATTGGTGCAATACTTAGCAAAATACAAAGGAGTTGAGAAGGGTATGTGAAAGGTCATGTATCTCTGCTGGTGGGGTCACCACAGAAATCCTGTGCAGAAAGAAGATTCTTGGAACAACATAGACACAATTCCTTTGCTTTATAACTTCAACTCCACACTATCTGGAGGCCCTGATGGCCCCAGTGCTGCCATGGAGGAAATGCCATCTTTCTGCCACTGTGGGAACAAGTAGGTGGGCTGAGGTGAGATGCCTCTCTCTGTACGTGATTTTACTGGAAAAGAGAACCACATGAGCTGGAAGTGAAACTTTGCAAATGCTGACATCTACGCAACTGCCAAAGTAGAAAATACCCTGAGAACTAGTTCTCAGGGTATTAAAAAGAAGAATCTTTCTAAATCTGATACCACCTTAACCAGAAAATTCATTGTAAGTCACCTTTTTCCTAGGGGGAAAAGGCCTTAATCATTAGTTGGAAATGGATTTCTGTAATTTTTCTCAGTTCGTGGATGTGTTTTTAATTAATTATAAGACGAACAGATGTCTTTTCTTTTCCAACTTGTCTGTGGTTACAGGAGCTCATTCTTTGAATTTGCTAGAGGAATACATTCACTTTTATGCTATCACTTCACATCCTTTATGTCCTTTTTAAGATACAGTAAAAGTCCACTAATCTGGACTCAGTCAACTTAGAGTTTGGGTTAAATTTGCCTTACTAAGTAAGCTTGGCTATAATTTACTCTCAGTTTCAGAAAAGAGAGTGAAAAAATACCTTTTTAATGCATAGGACTTTGTGTTGTTATTATTCAACTTGATTGTGAAGGGAGGGTACAGGAAATGCCCATTTCTAGTTATCAGAATGGCCACTCAACACGTGTTTATTGAGCACTTTCTAGATGCCAGGCCTCATCCTAGGCTAAAGAAATAGAGCAGTAAACAAAGCAAGCAAAAATTCTTGCCCATATTGAGTTTACGTTTCTAGTTTGAATGACTTTAAAATGAGTGAATTTACTATTGACGTATGTACACCAGCTTGAAAATTAGTGTGACTTATTAGACCACCTTTGACATTCTTTCTAGATAGTTATCTGTCTAAAGTTATTGTTACTTGAAAAGAAAGTAAATAAAGTTATTGCTTACAATAGCCTGTCAATGATCATTTTTATGGCTTTACATTCATCTTCTCTCCCAAATCAGTCAGATTTTGATTTTAGAATGAATCAAAAGAGTCTAGAGAGTCAGTCTTGGGTGTTACCATAATGTCCTAACACTCTAACATCGTCTTTTTGTCAGCTTCCAAGCATTTCCTCTTTGTGAGCTTTTTCTTATAATTTGCTTTATTATAAGTTTTATAATACTTAGTTTTGTATTACTTATACTAATTTCTCAGGAGGCTAGGGCTTATCAAAGCTAAACAAATTTTCCAAGGCCACTCAGCTAGCAACTGTGGCAGATACTGTTAGATTATTGAACTGCATCCACCGTACCCCTCTCCTGGGTTCCCATCCAGATAGAGTAGATGTGTAATTCAGTTCTGGCCAATGAGATGCAAGTAGAAGTCCATGGGAGAATTTCCTTTTCCCTTCACTACTTTCCTGCCTGAAACTTGGATGAGAAGCCTGGCTGTGCAGCACCCGAGGACTAGGGTCAATGCTCTAAAGACTGCAGAGAAGAAAGATAGAAAGAGCCTGGGTCCTTGGCGTATGATTGGATTAACACACTAGCTCTGCACTACCTACCACCACGGCTTGATATAAGTAAAGCCTTGTCTGTTTAGGTCACTGCACTTGGGTTTTCAGATATTAGTACCATTAAAGTCTTCTAACTGATAAGTCTGTGAACTGGAAATCAAACATAAAAGTTTAAAGCTCATACTCTTTCCAGTGGATATTTCTGACAGTTTACTCTTTAATAAACCTAGTCTTCAGACTTTCAAAGCGACTTTTTGAGTACCAAGAACAATTTCAGTGCTCCTAACTACTGTAAGTAGCCCTCACTTGATAAAGTAGATGTATCCCTCAAAAACCACCATGTATAAATAATTTAGACATATATAATTGTGAATGCATTAATGGCTTTTAAAGAGATGTATAATAATCTTATAAAATTGTGAGATCATTTTTATGATACTAAATAGGAAATTATGGGTGGTTGACAAGTGTTTTTTTAACAAACATATTTTTTCAAATTGTGTTATGTCTGTTTCAAGTTTACAACATAGTCTCATTACCAGGAATCTGAGAAGGCATATTAGCAAGATTTAAGAGAAGTAACCCATACTCACTATGGTGACAATAATCAACAAGGTAATAGCAAATATTGACAAGAATGTGGGGAGGTTGGAAATCTTGATGGGAATGTAATGGTGTGGCTTCTTTTTTTTAAATTATTTTTTAAATTAACTTAATTGGAGTATAATTACTTTATAATATTGTAGTGGTTTTTGCTATATGTCTACATAAATCAGCCATGGGTGCACATGTATCCCCCTATCCTGAACCTCCCTGGTATGACTTCTCTAAAAACAGTACGGCAGTATAAAAATGGGCAGAAGACCTGAATATACCGTTTTCCAGAGAAGATATACAGGTAATCAATAGGCACATGAATAAATGCTCAACGTTGCTAGTCATTGCATGCATGCTCAGTCGCTAAGTCATGTCTGACTCTGTGATCCCATGAACTGTAGCCCACCAGGCTCTTCTGTCCATTGGATTTCTCAGGCAAGAATACCAGAGTGGGTTGCCATTTCCTTCAGGGGATCTTCCCATCCCAGGGATCGAAACTGCATGTCCTGCATTGGCAGGCAGATTATTTACCACTGAGCTACCTGGGAAGCCCAATGCTAATAATTAGAGAAATGCAAATCAAAACCACAATGAGAAGGAATGCCCTGTGGTGATTCATTGGTTAGGAATCCACACTCTCTGCCAAGGGCCTGTGTTTGATCCCAGGACAGAGAACTAGGACCCCACAATCTACGTGTCAAGGTCAAAAAAGCCCAACGACTGCCCCTCCACCAGATACCAATGAGATATCACCTCACACCTGTCAGACTGGTTATTACCAAAAACTCTACAAATAACAAATGTTGGCAAGGATATAAGTAAAAGGAAACCTTAGTACACTGTTGGTGGTATTGAAAATTGGTGTAGCCACTATGGAAAACAGTATGGAGTTTCCTCAAAAAAACTAAAACTAACATATCATGTAGGAATTCCACTGCTGAATATATATTGGAAGAAAATGAAAACACTCATTCAAAAGGAGACATGCATCCTGATGTTCATATCTATACAATGGAAATGTATATATCCTGATGTCCATCCTGATGTCCATATATATACTCAGACATAAAAAAGAATGAAATTATGCCATTTGTAACCATGTGGTTGGACCTAGAGAGTATTATGCTCAGTGAAATAAGTCAGAAAAGACAAATCTCTGTTATCATTTATATGCAGAATCTAAAATATAAAACAAATGTATATGACAAAAAAAGAGATAGACTCACAGATATAGAAATCAATCTAGTGGTTACTAGTGGGAGAGGAGAGAGGGAAGGGGCAAGATAGGAGTATGAGATTAAGATACAAACTATTATCTATAACACAAATAAGCATCAAAAATATATTGTATAGCATAGGGAAATATAGAAATTATTTTGTAATGACTTTAAATGGAGTATGACCTCTAAAAATATTGAATCATTATGTGGTACACCTGAAACTAACAAAATATAAATCAGCTATATTTCAATTAAAAAACAGCGTGGCAGTTCCTCAAAAGTTTAAACTGACTTAGTGTATGACCTCACCTTCATGGATCACAGCGTTGTTGGTGAAGCAATGAGCCACTCAATGGAGGGCCATGTGAGACAGACGGGTCACAGTGAAGAGTTCTCACAAAACCTGGTCCACTGGAGTATGGCATAGCAAACCTCTCCAGCATTCTTACCTTGAGAACCTATGAACATTACGGTAAGGCAAAACATATGGTATAGGAAGATGAGCCTGCCGGGTCAGTAGGTGCCCAATATGCTACTGAAGAAGAGCAGGGAAGTGGCTCCAGAAAGAATGAAGAGGTTGGACCAAAGCAGAAACCACACTCAGCTGTGCACGTGTCTGGTGGTGAAAGCAAAATCTGATGCTGTAAAAAACGACATTGTATAGGAGTTGAAATTTTAGGTCCATGAAGCAAGGTAAATTGGACATGGTCTAGCAGGAGATGGCAAGAGTGAACACCGACATTTAAAAATCAGTGAACTAAAATCGACAAGAATGGGAAAAGTTAATTCAGATGACAATTTTGTCTACTACTGAGAGGAAGAACACCTTAGAAGAAATGGAGTAGCCCTCATAGTCAACAAAAGAGTTCAAAATGCAGTATTCAGGTGCAGTCTCAAAAACAACAGAATGATCTTAGTTCATTTCCAAGGCAAACCATTCAACATCACAGTAATCCAAGTCTATGCCCCAAGCACTAATACCAAAGAAGCTGAAATTGAATGGTTCTATCAAGGCCTACAAGACCTTCTGGAACTAACACCAAAAAAAGATGTCCTTTTCCTCATAGGGGCCTGGAATGCAAAAGTAGGAAGTCAAGAGATACCTGAAGTAATAGGCAGATGTTGCCTTGGAGTACAGAATGAAGCAGGGCAAAGGCTAGCTGAGTTTTGCCAAGAGAACACACTGGTCATAGCAAACACCCTCTTCCAACAACACAAGAGAAGACTCTACACATGGACATCACCAGATGGTCAATACTAGAATCAGATTGATTATATTATTTGTAGCTGAAGATGGAGAAACTGTATACAGTCAGCAAAAATAAGACCAGGAGGTGACTGTGGCTCATATCATCAGTTCTCTGTGGCAAAATTCAGGCTTAAATTGAAGAAAGTAGGGAAAACCACTAGGCCATTCATGTATGACCTAAATCAAATCCCTTATGATTATACAGTGGAGGTGATAAATAGAGTCAAGGGATTAGATATGGTAGACAGAGTGCCTGAAGAACTGGATAGAGGTTCCTGACATTGTACACAAGGCAGTGACCAAAAACACCCCCCAAAAAAGAAATACAAGAAGGCAAAGTGGTTGTCTGAGGAGGCTTTACAAATAGCTGAGGAAAGAAGAGAAGGTAAAATCAAGCAGGTAAGAAAAAGATACACCCAACTGAATACAGAGTTCCAGAGAACAGCAAGAAGAGATAAGAGGGTCGTCTTAAATGAATAATGCAAGAAGTGGAGGAAAACAATAGAATGGGAAAGACTGAAAATCTCTTCAAAAATTGGAGATATCAAAGGAATATTTCATGCAAGAATGGGCATGATAAAGGACAGAAACAACAAGGATCTAACAGAAGTAGGACAGATTAAGAAGAAGTAGCAAGAATACACAGAACTATACAAAAAAAAAGTCTTAATGACCTGGATAACCACAATGGAGTGATCACTCACCTAGAGCTGGACATTGTGGAGTGTGAAGTCAAGTGGGCCTTAGGAGCATTACTGCAAACAAAGCTAATGAAGGTGATGGAATTCCAGCTGAGCTATTTCAAATCCTAAAAGATGATGCTGTGAAAGTGCTGCGCCCAGTATGCCAGCAAATTTGGAAAACTCAGCAGTGGCCATAGGACTGGAAATGGTCGGTTTTCATTCCAATCCTAAAGAAAGGCAATGCCAAAAAATGTTTAAACTACTGTACAATTACACTCATTTCACATGCTAGCAAGGTAATGCTCAAAATCCTTCAAGCTAGGCTTCAGCAGTATGTGAATCAAGAACTTCCAGATGTACAAGCTGGATTTAGAAAAGGCAGAGGAAGCAGAGATCATAGAGAAAGCGAGGGAATTACAGCTGGATGAATACAAACTGGAATCCAGATTCCTGGGAGAAATATCAGTTACCTCAGATATGCTGATAATACCACTCTAATGGCAGAATTGAAGAGGAACTAAAGAGCCTCTTGATAGAGGTAAGAGGAGAGTGAAAAAGCGGGCTTAAAACTCAGCATTAAAAAACTAAGATCATGGCATCCAGTCCCACCACTGCATGGCAAATGGAAGGGGGAAAAGTGGAAACAGCGGAAGATTTTATTTTCTTGGGCTCCAAATCACTGCAGACAGTGACTGCAGCCATGAAGTTCAAAGACACTTGCTCCTTGGAAGGAAAGCTATGCCAAACCTAGATGGCGTATTAAAAAACAGAGGCATCACTTTGCTAAGAAGTGTTCATAGAGTCAAAGCTATGGTTAGCTACCATCACTGATTCAACGGACATGAGTCTGAGCAGACTCTGTGAGCTAGTGACAGACAGGGAAGCCGGGCGTGCTCCTGTCCATGGGGTCACAAAGAGTCAGACACGACTTAGCAACTGAACAACAGCACCGTATGACCTAGCCACTCCATTCCTAAGTATATACTCAAGAGAAATAAAAATATATATCTACACAAAAGCTTGTACATGAATGTTAGTAGAAAATTATTCATAATAGCCAAAAAACTGAAAACAACCCAAAATGTCCATCAACTGAATGTGAATAAGTTAAGTGTGATATATTCACACAATGGAAAATTATTCAGTCATAAAAAAGAATGAAGGACTGGTACATACTACACCAGGGATTAATCCTGAAAACCTTACCTAAGTGAAAGATGCTATTCATGAAAGACCATAATTTGTATTATTCCTTTTATACAAAATGTCCACAGTAGGCAAATCCGCAGATGATGCCTAGGGCTGGGAGAGTTGAAGGGAAATGCAGGGTGATTACTAATGGAGATATGGTTTCTTTTGGCATGAAGAATATGTTCTAATATTATGGAGATGGTTGCTCAACTCTTTGAATATACTAGAATCTTTGAATTTTGCACTTTAAATAAGGTGAATTGTATGGAATATGAAGTATATTCAATAAAACTGTTGTATTAAAAGAATTTATTCTTTTGCAGTTAATATTTATTGTTCAGTTTTCATTCTTATCCCAAAGAAAGGTAATGCCAAAGAATCTTCAAACTACTGCACAATTGTACTCATCTCACACGCTAGCAAATTAATGCTCAAAATTCTCCAAGCCAGGCTTCAACAGTATGTGAACCGTGAACTTCCAGATGTTCAAGCTGGATTTAGAAAAGGGAGAGGAACCAGAGATCAAATTGCGAACATCCATTGGATCATCAAAGAAGTGAGAGAGAGTACTAGAAAAAAATCTATTTCTGCTTTATTGACTATGCCAAAGCCTTTGACTGTGTGGCTCACAACAAACTGGAAAATTCTTCAAAAGATGGGAATACCAGACCATCTGACCTTCCTCCTGAGAAATCTGTATGCAGGTCAAGAGACAACAGTAAGAACTGGACATGGAACAACAGACTGGTTCCAAATAGGAAAAGGAGCATGTCAAGGCTGTATACGGTCACCCTGCTTATTTAACTTATATACAGGGTACATCATGTGAAATGCTGGGCTGGAAGAAGCACAACCTGGAATCAAGATTGCCGGGAGAAATATCAATAACCTCAGATATATAGATGACCCCACCCTTATGGCAGAAAGTGAAGAACTAGAGAGCCTCTTGATGAAAATGAAAAAGGAGAGTGAAAAATTTGGCTGAAAGCTCAACATTCAGAAAACTAAGATCATGGCATCCGGTCCAGTCACTTCATGGCAAATAGATGGGAAAACAATAGAAACTGTGACAGACTTTATTTTTGGGGGGCTCCAAAATCACTTCTGGTGGTGACTGCAGCCATGAAATTAAACGATGCTTGCTCCTTGGAAGGAAAGCTGTGATCAACCTAGACAGCATATTCAGGAACAGAGGCATTACTTTGCCAACAAAGGTCTGTCTAGTCAAAGCTGTGGTTTTTCCAGTAGTCGTGTATGGATGTGAGAATTGGACTATAGAGAAAGCTGAGTGCCAAAGAATTGATGCTTTTGAACTGTGGTGTTGGAGAAGACTCTTGAGAGTCCCTTGGACTGCAAGGAGATCCAACCAGTCCATCCTAAGGGAGATCAGTCCTGAATAGTCATTGGAAGGACTGAAGTTGAAGTTGAAACTCCAATACTTTGGCCACCTGTTGTGAAGAGCTGACTCACTAGAAAAGACCCTGATAGTGAGAAAGATTCAAGGCAGGAGGAGAAGGGGCCAACAGAGGATGAGATGGTTGGATGGCATCATTGACTCGATGGACATGGGTTTGAGCAAGCTCCGGAAGTTGGTGATGGCCAGGGAAGCCTGGCGTGCTGCAGTCAGTGGGGTCGCAAAGAGTCAGACAGGACTGAGCGACTGAACTGACTGGTTAAAAGAAAAAGAAGTAATCAACTAATCAAGATCAGTGGGTCCATGAGATAGTAAAATTTCCAGGAGATAGATAGCAAGGTCCTAGGCATTCTCTGTCCATCTGGCACATCAAAGTTTTCTGTGAGCTTCAGCTGTGGTGTTTGCTCCTATATTGCCCTTGTTTTCACATTCTTAAAGTTGCCTTTGGGCTTCCCTGATCGCTCCTCTCTGTCCATGGGGATTCTCCAGGCAAGAATACTAGAGTGGGCTGCTAGTCCCTTCTCTAGGGGATCTTCCCAACCCAGGGATCTAAGCTGCATCTCCCACATTGCAGGCAGATTCTTTACTGTCTGAGACACCATGGAAGCTTCCTGATGGCTCAGATGGTAAAGAATCTGTCTGCAATGCAATAGACCCAGGTTCAATACTGGATTGGAAAGATCACCTGGAGAAGGGAATGGCTACCCACTCAAGCATTCTTGCCTGGAGAATTCCATGGAGAGAGGAGCCTGGCGGGCTATAGTTCATGGGGTCGCAAAGAGTTGGACTCGACTGAGTGACTAACACACACACACAGACACACACACTCAGGTTGCCTTTACAATGAGATTCTTATCCTCATGACCTTTTTTCATCTCAAAGGCACTACTTAATCCCAGGAATAAGGAGGAGAGATTAAGTCCTAGAAACTTGTTAGAATCCTGGCTCCCTGATGTCTTAGCCAAGTGACTTTGGCTCTGTAACATAAATTCTGTAAAAGGGGGCAATTATAATAGTAACTATGCAAGTTTGAGCTGAAGACTGAGGATGTGAAGCACATGAAGTAACAGAGTGCAGTGCTTAGCAAACTGTGTACTGTTTGACATCACAATCTATCTCTGATCTCAGTATTTCCATCATTCCTTTGGTACCCAACCATACCTCTGCTTAGTGAAAGATGTGAGCTTCTTGCCCATGGCATGTAGCCAGTAACTCCAGGCTTAGCAGTGTATTCATAAAATCTGTCTAGTTTTTGTTCAGATATTTTGAACAGAGTGGTGTTACATTTTATGTTTCACTTCGTCAAAATTATTCTGAGTATCTGGCAGATGGAGAGAGCAAGAGTGGAAGGTTATTCCCTTCCATAATGGTGAGACTTGGATAACATCTCTCAAATATGCCCAGTGATCTGGGTTCCCACACGACTTAAGCAGAAAAAAAAAACTAAATTAGGAAGAAAGCAGGCAGACCATGCCAAGTTCAAATCCCACCTCTTCCTCTCATAGCTATGTGGCCCTAGATGCATCATCTAACTTAGCTAAGCCTCAGTCACTTGTCTACAAAAATCAGGAAAATAATCATATGTACCCCATAAGGTTGCATAGGGGATTAAATGACTTCTCAGCTGGTGCTAGTGGTAAAGAATCCACCTGCCAGTGCAGGAGACTAAGAGACATGGGTTCAATCCCTGGGTCAGGAAGACCCCCTGGAGGAGGGCATGGCAACCCACTCCAGTATTCTTGCCTGGAGAATCCCATGGACAGAGAAGCCTGGTGGACTACAGTCCATGGTGTCACACAGAGTCAGACACGACTGAAGTGACTTAGCACAGCACACATTAAACCTTTGGCCCAGTGTGCCCAGTGTGTGGCAAACAGGAAAAGTTCAATAAATGCATTATAAAAAAAGTGGTCTGTGAAACTTTTGAGAATCATTAGGAAAAAAAGCGTACGAGTGTACTTCAAATACAGTTGACCCTTAAATAACACGAGTTTGAACTACACAAGTCCACTGATAGGTGAATTTTTTAAATAAATGTATTGGGAAAAATTTTGGAGATTTGCAACAATTTGAAAAAACTCACAGATGAATGCATAGCCTAGATATATAAATTTTACTTATATAAAATTAAGTAAAAGATATGTCATAAATGCATAAAATACTTATAGATACTAGTCTATCCTTACAAGAGCATAAAGTGATATTTAATATGAAATTAATAATGTATTAGTTTTCTTACTGTTATAACTTTGCTTTCAGAGAATTACATTACCATAGAGTATGCCCGTTTTTTCTAAGTGGAGAAACTGCATATCAGCCTATCATCACAGGTAAGTGTTTCTAAAAAAAAAAGCAACAAAGTTTCCAATACTGTATTATGAATATGACTACAATACTGTATGTCATAAAAATAATGATTCACTCATTATTGTATAGGCTAGACTACTATGAAGCATTTCTACCAATTACATTAGTAAAGCAATCATATTACTGCATATTCCCTATCATTCATGAATCATTACACCTATAAATAAATATGAATTTCTTTTTCACATTATCTTTTTATTTTGATGTTGGTACTAACAGATGATTACTCTTGTAGACAGACAACACAAAAGTTGCTTTATCAATAAATACAGCACACTATTATAAATGTATTTTCTCTTCCTTATGATTTTCTTAATAACATATTATTTTTTTCTAGCTTACTTTATTGTAACAATACAATGATGCTAGTGGTGAAGAACCTGCCTGCCAATGCAGGAGACATAAGAGATGCAGGTTCTAGCCCTGGGTCAGGAAGATCCCCTGGAGGAGGGCATGGCAGTCCACTCCAGTATTCTTGCCTGGAGAATGCCGTGGACAGAGGAGCCTGGTGGGCAACAGTCCATGGGGTCACAGAGAGTCAGACACAACTAAAGTAACTTAGTACAGCACAGTGCAATATCTGATACATAAATATAACATACAAAATATATCAGTGAACTATTATCAGTAAGGTTTCTGCCCAACAGTAGGCTATTAGTAGTTAAGTTTTTGGAGAGTCAGAAGTAGCATGAAGGGGTCAATACCACAATCCATGTGTTTTTCAAAAGTCAACTGTACAAAATTGAAGGCTTTCTTTGAAAAAATAATGAAATGAAACAAGAATAGGGAGACCAATCTAGCCCAGTTTGCCCACAGTTTTCCCCTCCAAATTAGGGATATTATTTCCATCTTTAACACTGGCAAAGGATTCCAAAACAGACTGACATACATGGATATAGTTGAGATATAACCCAGAAACATTTGAGTTGTGTACATTAAGGAGGGAAAGATTTTTCCACATCAACTATTTCCTGTTTTGCAGTTTATGAATAGTAGAAACTAAAAATACATGTCCCCTAATCTAAGTTCATATGAAGTAATATAACGTTTATAATTAGTTATTTGCCTTTAAGCATAAAACTTTTGAGCTTTTGGCTGCATGGTTGTCTGGCTCCTGAAGTCTGGTTATTGTTGGATCATAACAGAAGAGTGTCTCCACAAAGCCCTCCTCAACTCCAATTAAGAAATTATTACTTTCATTCAATTTTGCTTTCAGTTTTAAAGCTGAAAGTCCTGTGTCCTTATTCCCAGAATAAGGGATAGCTTATTCCCAGAATAAGGGATAGCTCCCTTATTCTTCCCTGGAAAGCCAGGGAAGATGGTTGGTATATATAGACACCAAATTTAAGATTTTTGGGTCATTATTAATACTGTCTTCCATGAATTTGTGCTAACTATGGACCTGGCATTACTTTGCCAACAAAGGTCCATCTAGTCAAAGCTATGATTTTTTCATATGTGGAATATGGATATGAGAGTTGAACTATAAAGAAAGCTGAGTGCCAAAGAATTGATGCTTTTGAACTGTGGTGTTGGAGAAGACTCTTGAGAGTCCCTTGGACTGCAAGGAGATCCAACCAGTCCATCCTAAAGGAAATCAGTCCTGAATAGTCATTGGAAGGACTGAGGCTGAAGCTGAAACTCCAATACTTTGGCCACCTGATGTGAAGAACTGACTCATTGGAAAAGACCCTGATGCTGAGAAAGATTGAAGGCAGGAGGAGAAGGGGATGACAGAGGATGAGATGGTTGGATGGCATCACTGACTCAATAGACATGAATTTGAACAAGTTCCAGCAGTTGGTGATGGACAGGGAAGCCTGGCATGCTGCAGTACATAGGGTCGCAGAGTCAGACATGACTGAGCGACTGAACTGTACTGATGGACCTGGCATAGTGATTCACACTTTAAAAGTCAAATTCCACTTGAATAGAATTAACTTTCATCCATTACGTTCTATTTTAAGCCTATTTTAAAAATAAATGACAATTTGGAGAGTTTAAGTGCCTAAATCCTAGAAAGAGGATAGAGCTGAGATTCAAGCAAAGATCCTTTTAAAACTGTGCTGTGCTATATCACATCAGGCCCTTGCCCACAGTTACCTCCAATGAGTGAAAACAGCAGAATGATTATGGAACATATTGCCTCACAGGGTGAAAATATCAGTGGCCTGAAAACTGTTCTGGTGGATTCCTTGATCAGTATTAGGGAGTTGGGGATAGTAAAGATGCATTTAACATTTGAAGCAGATTTCTTGGATCCCTGCTGGAGGCACAGCACTGGCTGAACTGGAGTGGAATTGCTCAGGTTAGACTGTTGAGGAGGGAACCTACCTCTTCACGTACACCACATATTTTGTGTCTATGTAGGTGGGCTTCCCAGGGTTCCAGGTACAAGTCATGTTGCCTGAATATTCATAAATGACACAGGCTACTTTGTCAGGGACATCTGGTGGATCTGCAACAAAATGTATCACTTAGGAGCCACCACAGAAACATCAAGGTTTTTTATAGTTAGTTGATAACCATTTCATTTTATCTAGACAACCAGGTCAATCAGCACTTCCCCAATTCCACCCCTTCCAGCTCACATTCTAGACCACTTTGCCCTGAAACGTTGCTGCTTTCCTTCACATACTTTACTATAGCATCTCTTTGGGGATACTAAGGTGATCAAGTTCCTCCCATCCAAAAGAGTTCCTCCTCAAATTCTCTTCCCTCAGTTGTCAGTGTATCTTTTTCCTTTTCACAATAGCTTTTTTCTTTTTTAAAGTCCATTATACTGGTCTTTTCCCTCAGTTCCCATTTACTGTTGAACCCCAAACAATCAAGATTCAAACCCACAATTCAACTAAAACCACTGTTGTTAAGGTCATCAATGACTTTCTAATCCACAAATCCCATGATTTCTTTATAGTCATCATTGAGCTTGAACTCTGCAGAATTTGCTATTTTGGTCTTTCCCACCTTGAAATCTCTCTGCCTTTTGGCTATTGTGAAAGAGCTTTCTAAGTTTTTCTTCTACTCTAGCATTCCAATGCAAGGGAAGCAGGTTTGATCCTGGGTCAGGGAACTAAGATCTCACATGCCTCGGGGTGAGGCCAAAAAGAAAAAAGGATAGTTTGATAGTCATACATACATACTCAACCTTTAAAAGAAAGAGAATTCTGACCCATGCTACAATATAGATGAACCTCAAAGACATTATGCTAAATAAAATAAGCCCACCACAAAAGAACAAACACTTTTTGATTCTAATTATAGGAGATGTCTAGAACAGTTGAACTCACAGAGACTGAAAGTAGAATGGTGGTGGCGAAGGGCTGGAGAGTTGGGAGAAATGAACAGTTATTGTTTACTGGGTACAGAGTTTCAGTTTTGCAAGATGAAAAAAGTACTGGAAATGAATGGGGGTGATGGTTGCACAATGACGTCAGTGTGTATATACATCACTGGCATTCACAGAACTGATTAAAAAGTACATTTTACTACAATAAAGAAAGATTGAAAAATTTTAGGCATTCACAGAATTCTATTTCTAGTTTCTTTTTCTCCCTTCTCCCATGCCTTCAACTCTTTCTCTGAATGGCCAAATTTTGGAGAACATTGTTAATTTTTGTCTGCCACCATCCTTCCTTTTGAGAACTGACATCTTCCTCATTCCTAACCTCATCCCCACTCCACCCCTGTGCCAAGGGGTGTGCCTTGACACACAGAACTGTGCCCTTGACCTAAGTCTGCCTAATCAAGTATTCCCATTGGGAATGAAACTGTGACCCAAGATTAACCAATCATAATTATCCAAGGAACTTCTTCTGGGGCTGTTGTAAAAGATGTGCTTTCTCCCTCCCCTAATTTACTGTCTCTGAGTGTCATGTAAGCTATGGCCAGTTGATGGCCATCTTGCCATCATAGTGAAACAGTCTATTTAAGAATGAAGCCAGCACAGGGGAAAACAAAACCCAAAAGATGAGACAAGAGGAGAGAGTTCTGTTGGAGCCCTTGGAGCCTCTGAAGCCTATGAAACCCCAACAAGTATAGAACTGCATCTGTTCATACATGATACATCATCCAGTAATAAATTACCAAGAATCAAGATCAAAAAACAAGTATGGAAATACTGAGCATTTACCATATGCTCACTTTTTAGGGGTGGCTCTCTCAGCTTATGCCTACTTTTGCAATACTGCCTGGGAAAGTGATCACTCAAAAAATGACATGAAAAATGAAAGGATGAAACTAATACAATGTTGTTAATCAACTATAAAATAAAAATTAAACAAACAAAAAATAAACCAATAATTCTGTCCCATTAAGGAAAAAAGAAAAATGAAAGGATGGGCCCTCAGAACAAATAAAAATACAGACATTTATGCACCTGAAGTTATATCCAAGGAGTGAGCTTAAATATAGATATATTTCTGCACTTCATCAGCAAATCATCTACCAAGAATACTACTTGTAAAATAAGAAATACATATGTAGGAAAAATTTATCTTCATTGCAAATTGAACCAATAATAGGTGTCATTTAGAGCTATCAAATTGGCAAGGATTTTGAAAAATGGTAATCCATAGTGTTGAAATGGACTCAAGGAAATTCTCTAACACACTGCTGGTGGAAATGCAAATTGGAACAACCTTTATGGAGAGCACTATGCATACCATAATCTGTAAAAACAGGAGTAATCTCTTGCAACCCAGCAATTTTACATCTAGGAATGCACTCCTACTAAAGTGCTCATAGATACACAAAAATATTTGGCTAAAAGGGTTTGCCTCTTAAAGTGCTGTTCATAATAATGGAAGAATTGGAAACCAGCTTAATATCCCAAAATACACTACTGAAATACAACCAAAAACAAAATTATTGAAGACAATGTAAGTATCTGGCCTTGGAAGCAACTCAAAATATGTTTTAAAAAATAAGAGCCATATGCATTGTATGGCAAAAACAATAATTAAAAAAGAAAAAAAAGATTCCACAAGACCCACCCACCCACCTCCAAGAAGAGACGACCATCCCATGCTTTATGTCTGCATCCATCACATGGCAATGCATTTATCTGTGTCCAAGACCATGTCACTTACTAGAGCGCCAGGTGTTATGTGTGCAAGAACCATATCTGACCGAGTGAAAGCAATTCCAGTAAAGTGACTTTCAGAGAATGGGTATCCAGAACATACTTCATGCTCAGTACATGGCAGCTGTGGTGATGATGGTAATGAAAATCCCTGTTTCCTCGTCACTTGCACAGCGACTGTTGAATAAGTGAATAAATTGATAGGTATGACACATAAAAAAATAAATAAATAAGAGCCATATGATAAAATGAAAAAATAAGTTACAAAACAGTATAGTATAGTGGTCTCATTTGAGAGACAGAGAGATAAAGGGATAAAGAGAGAGAGACAAAAAAACAGAAAAGAGACAGAGACACACACACACAGAAAGAGACTGAAACTAGAAAGACATATTCCAAATTATTAAAGATGGAGTCTGCTAGTAGTAAGATTATGAGATTACAGAAATGATGGGTATTTCTTTTTTGTTGGTCCAAAATGTTAAAAAAACGTCTACATGAACGCAATTTGATATAATGATGTAAAAACGTACTTTCAAACAGTAATGCAGATGTGTAGAACAGTCTTTTGGACTCTATGGGAGAGGGCAAGGGTGGGATGATATGAGAGAACAGCATTGAAACATGTAAATTATCATATGTGAAATGAATCGCCAGCCCAGGTTTGATGCTTGATACAGGGTGCTCAGGGCTGGTGCACTGGGAAGACCCAGAGAGATAGAACTGGGAGGGAGGTGGGAGGGGGGTTCTGGAAGGGGAACACATGTATACCCATGGTGGATTCAAGTCAATGTATGGCAAAACCAACATGATAATGTAAAGAAAAATATAAAATTAAATTAAAAAATAAAATTTAAAAAAAAGAACACACTAAAGTGCTTTAAAACATCTTGATGAGTTGTAGCATCAGACTACAATGGGAGAGGAATTGGACTCCAAGTAAGATAAAATAAATCTTTAAGTTTTACTTGAGCCTTAAAGAAGGTAGGTGTAGACACATAAATTTAAATCATTTTGGATATTGACCTGGGGTCCGTCGGTGATTTGTGCTTAAGTTATTTTTTCCCTCTAGTTTCAGAGTATTTTTGATTTGGCCATCATAAAAGACAACTGTCAGTCTTTTGGGCTATGTTACTCCACAGCATTTTCTCTGAAGTGAATGCTCAGGGTTATGTCTGATAACTAATTAACTTTGTAAAAGATCAAACAGATTAAACACTTATGTGCAAATAAATATGCTATTTGCTAATATGAAGCTATATAAAGATGGGAATGTGAATATAGATATAAAATAAGACCAAATTGCTTTTAGATTCCATTGTGTGTGCTTAGTCGCTCAGTCATGTTGGACTCTTTGCAACCTCACTGGACTGTAGCCCTCCAGGTTCCTCTGTCCGTGGGATTCCTGGGCAAGAATACTGGAATGGGTTGTCATTTCCTTCTCCAGGTATCTTCCCAATCCAGGGATTGAACCTGCATCTCCTGTGTCTCCTGCATTGCAAGCAGATTCTTTACCTGCTGAGTTATTAAATGTCCATGGGTAAAAACCTGCTGTACAGCCAGATACCAGAGAATACTCTGCTCTCTCCTACCCATCACATGTCTCCCCTCCTACTGGGTCCCTTACTATTCACAGGCCATGTTTCTTACTAATTCAAAGTTTAGCCAAAGACCATTTTCAACTGAGAGCTTCTTGATGGCAGAGTCTGTGATCCCCTCTTCTCTGAATTGCTATCATTTAACACATTTTTGATGCATACTGACCACTAAGTAAAGTGTACAGCATGGTTTCATTGGTTTGATTAATAAAATGATAATGAGGAGAATTTAAAATGAAAAGTAAGACAATACTTCTGGCAAAGATCTCTCCATAATTCCTTACCCAAAAGAGTGCACAGACTGGCCTATTGTGTCATTAAAAAGACTGAGTAACAATGTTAAAGACAACTTTTCAGGGCCTTTTAGTGGATAATAAGTCTACTTTCATCAGGTGATAAGTAGAGATCAAAGATGATTAAAATTCAAATTAGATATCTTTAAACTTTTTAATGAGTCAGTGGAAATATGAATGTCTCATAAATAGTTTAACTTGGTGTTTTTAAAGGAATAGAGAAATCTTAAAGAGTTTTATCCCATGACTGGTGTGACTCTGATAGAATACTTTTCATGATGTGTGTACACTTACAGATAATGATCTAAGAAGTCTGAGATTATGGCTAAAAATGAAACTGTGATAATAGTTTGTATTTCACAAGTTGCACATCAAAGTATGGAACTTTTTTAATGTTTGGATATCTTTTTAGGAAAAGCAGCGACTCCTTTTTTCTGTTTATTTTGTATGACTTGTCTCCAGTCTAAAAAAATACACATAATCATTTTGTTCAGAAGAGTGATGATAAGTTGACACGGTGAAGCTCACAGGAAGAGTATCCTGTAATCAAAGTGATCCAGTGAAAGCAGTGTGATTTCTAGAATACCACAAAAACCCTCAAAAACCTTTACTTGACCTACTTAAATAGGAAGTTTTGTTTGCTAAGAATGTACAGCCCAAGAACACAGGGATTCTTGAGTCTAGGGCTTTGAGTAAATTCTTACATGGCAGTTACACTTTCACACTCATAACCAGAGATCTATGTAATAAGTTCCAAAATCACAGAGTAAACAGTGGAAAGGGTAATGTTCTTTCTAAGCAGCTGTCAGCAGAAAATGTAAGTGCTTCGAATGTGTTGTCCTAGAAGGGGAGAAAAGGCCATTCCCTGGCCCTGAACAGAGCCTGGCGGTTGTGTCTGGGGGCAGAAGGCCTCAGCCAACCCTGGAGAGTGGTTGGGCATCATTGGTCACTCAAACTGCAACGCAAGGAAGGAGGCCACACTTCTTCTGCCTCCTTTCTTACTCTGGCTTAAAATTAAAACTAACCTTTCCCCACAACTGTGGCAGTTGCTCCTCTGTCCTCATTTTCTCAACAACCCACCCCCAACCATCAAGGATAAATAGGAATGTAATTAAGCAAGAAGGGTTGCTTTTGTTTCCTGAGGATGTGGACAAGCTAAGAAGTCCTCAGACATCAGATAAGATGTCTACTTGTGGTTTAAGTTCCCACAATTTAGGGCAAGTTTAGCATGCTATTATTATTTTAAGGCCTAAATTTTTTCTTTAACTCCAAAACCTACTACTTTCCTTCCTCAGTTCACCTCTGCCACTTCCTACAGCTCTGCTCTCTCTTCAAGCAAGGAGGTCAGAGGTGCCCAGCAGGACAACGGTCTTACTTTAGAACAAAAAGCCTCCTTCTTCTCAGACACCCCCTCTAGGGACAGGTAGAGGTGGCCAGGTGGACTTGCCCTGTGTAGGTGAGGGCTGGAGATGAGGAAGAACTCAGACTGGATTCTCAAAAGTATGGAGAAAGGGAGCATAGCAAAGATCCAAAGCCCTCTATCTTTCACTGAAAATGGGCCCAGATGCTGTAGGGAATGAAAGTCTAGATTAAAACAGTACTGAACGTACTGATTTTTCTTTTGTAATAGCAGAACCAAGAATTAAGTACATAATTATACAAGCCAGCCCATATTACTATAGTAACTTAAACAACTTCAGGATACTATGAACGCACATTGAATTTAGCAAATATTTTTAAAATGAACAATTCATTTTTTTCTTAATAATTATAGTAACAAACACCGTGATTCACAATTGGGGCAGTGACATTAGGAGCAGGGAATTGTATCAAAATTGTCCCATGTTTTATCAAAAGGTTCCATTTAAAAGGGCTTAGGCACATTAATATTGTAGTTTAAAGTATATAATACACTTTTAAATAAGTTACTGAAATTTGATGTTTACCATGCCTAATGTAATTAGCCTCATTTTACAGACATGGAATTGAGGCACAGACTGGTTAAGCAACTTTCCTGAAGTCTCAAAGCTGGTAAGAAATATAGCAGAGATACAAAGCTAGTATTGCAACTGTTTTTTCCTTTCAAAATCTTAGCCTCAAAATTTCTCAATGGAGTCTGCTTCAACGTTGATATTAGTTTGGAAAACAATGTTAAGTGAAAAATGGTTGAAAATAAAAACACTGAAAATCTGAGGGTGCTGCCTTTCACGTACCTAAAGAACTGTGTTCAGCCAGGCTAGTGTTAAAACATTGTTTTTTGAATATGTTGGCAACAATGAAAAGTTTGTAGAATTCACATTGAAAACGTACACTTCCGTCTTCTTTGGAAGAACCAAAAGATCTAAGGATACTGGACCCTCAGAGATGCTGGAGCTGGACACGGTGCTCAGTAAGCTATCTATGTGTTTTCCTCTCTGCACAGATCCCACCAGCTTCTTAATGCAGCATTTCACCAACCTGGCTCCTGGAGACGTTCAAATTTGCAATGCCCACATTAAACTAATAGAAGTGAAGTATATTAATTTGCCTCCATTTTTAGATGATATTGGTAGTTACCAGCTAATTGTTAGGCTAACTTTCACTTGGCTTTTGAACGTACCCCCAACACTTACATCCAGAAGAAATGTCTTTTCCACATATCAGTGTCTCTGGAAAATATCTGGAACATTCAGCCGTACAGTACACAAAGGCCTGTGGCTCCACAAAGTTGTTATACCAAAGGCGAGCTGTTGTTTGATTGATTCTTGTGATTTGAAATCTTTCTTTGATGCCATTTTTATAAAAATAAAATTTCCTTGGTTGGCAGTTCTTAATTGCTGCTTGGCAATATATAGAGATATTCATACCCATCTTAAAAATTGTGGCAGGTTCTACCCAGATGTGTCCAGAGCAGTTTATATTTGTAATCCCTGGAAAGCAAATAGATAAAATAATGAATTCCATGTAAAACATTAAAGCCAGATATGTAGAAGAATATGCTTTGCATTTAAAATGGTTTTTGACTAATGGAATAATTTCCACTGGAAGAGAGTTTTAGGACTCAGTGTATCACTTAGTTGCTTAGCTTGTCAGTGGGTTTTGACCATGTCCTGTTGATGTTCAACAGCATGGTACGAGCCTGACACAGCAGACACAGCATGACACAAGAGTCAGCTTGCAGCTTTTCAGCTTCGCTAGCAGTCCAAAGTGTAAATATAATTAGCTCTTCTATTCTAAAGGTGAGGAATGAGGCATTTTGGGGCTACCTTATGTTTCAAAGGTAACATTAGGAATAACAATTGGTAGTGAAGAATCCAAACCCCATTCTTCAGCTACTCAGTCTTCCCTTCTTTTATAGATAAAGGCTATGTTTATTAGAAAATTACGAGTTTAATGAGTGAAATCATACTCTAACTAGTTGCAAAAATTTATTGCTTGACCACCACTTAAAGTTCATCATTAATTTAATAATATGGGGAAATGTTCAGAATACATTTTTAAGTTGAAAAGCAAGTTGCAAAACAAAATAATATAGACTCGATGCTAAGAATAAATAGATGAATGAATTAAAGATACACTAAGATATTATCAATGATAATCTGTGTGTTAATTTTTATTTTTAATCGAATATTTCTGTGTTTTAAAAATTATATAATAATGGATTATTTTTATAGCCTAAAAACAATAAAGGCATTTTCATAAACTCAAATGACAGTGTAATGCAATATCAATTAAGTTAAATTCACATCAAGGAAAATTCACCGTAGGCATTTTCTAAATATTCTAAATTCTAAGTATTAGAATATCTTAAAACCTTATCATAGTGATAATTAAAGGCCAGTATTAATTTTAAAAGTCCTTATCTTTAGAATTCAAAGCTTAAAAATAAACTTTTATAATATAAATGTAATTGAAAATGTCCATTTATGTACTTTGCATTCACATATAAATTATAAATATTTAAATATTGCTGCTGCTGCTGCTAAGTCACTTCAGTCATGTCTGACTCTGTGCAACCCTATAGATGGCAGCCCACCAGGCTCCTCTGTCCCTGGGATTCTCCAGGCAAGAACATTAGAGTGGGTTGCCTTGCCCTCCTCTGGGGCATCTTCCCAACCCAGGGATCAAACCCACATCTCTTATGTATCCTGCATTGGCAGGCGTTCTTCACCACTAGTGCCACCTGGGAAGCCCCAGCTGTTTTAAAGAAGTTCAACAATTCAAGTTCAGACAAATTGTTTCTTCAGCACCTTAAAAAATATGTGACTCCTATCAAGAAACCGTTGTGAGCAGTGTTTAAGAAGACACAGAAAATATTAAGAGTGTCAAAGACTACAGATTTGAATAGATGTTGTCTTAGTTTTAAAAAATAGAATGAAAAGGAGCCCCAGAAACACTGGACTGCTGAGCTTCACAACATTCAGGCATGAATTAGTAAGTCGATGATTTTTCGGTACATAGAGAATCGGCAGGAGTCAGCTTGGATTATGTAAGCATAAGTCATACAAAAGTATGTTGATTTCTCTTTTTAATATGTTAAAATAAGTTATACAAAATACATTAATTTTGGGGAGTTGGTCAGAAAAATGCTAGACATAGTGTTTATTTTTTTTTATTTCAGCAAAGCTATTTGAAAGGGGTAAAATATCATTCTAGTAGAAAATTTGAAAAAGATAGTTTAGATGATATTAAAAATATTACAGCAGATTGGGTAAAAATATATAAAATAATTTCTAATAAAGTTGGAAAGTCTCTAATGCCATATCATATGGGCTTGTCTTATTTCTCTATGCTTCATATTAATCACTGGGATGTATAAATGGGCTCCCCTGGTGGTTCAGACAGTAAAGAATCTGCCTGCAATGTAGGAGACCTGAGTTTGAACCCTGGATTGGGAAGATCCCCTTGAGAAGGGAATGACTACTCACTCCAGTATTCTTGCCTGGAGAATTCCATGTATAAACAGAAGTCTGACTTATCATTCACATATTTCCAGAAGCTGGTAAAAGTATATGATGTCTTATTTCTATGAAACCTTCTTGGATATTATTGGTCTGACTCTGGAAATGTCCGATATCCAGCTGGAGGGATTCTAGTTCTCATGGTGGGACTACTTCTATATGTCTAATATAAGTTTGTCCCAACCTACAGAAGATATAGTTTTGCTTTTGTCACTATTCTGAGTAAGTTGCATGATTTGCAAAGCTTCCTTCAAGATCTAAAACCCTGCCTTGATGTTGCTTGTGTGTGCGTGCATGCTCAGTCACCCGGTCGTGTACGACTCTTTGCAACCCTATAGACTGTGGCCTGCCAGGCTCCTCTGTCCATGGGATTCACCAGGCAAGAACACTGGAGTGGGTTGCCATGGCCTCCTCCAGGGGATCTTCCCAACCCAGGGATCGAACCGGCATCTCCTTCATTGACAGGTGAATTCTTTCACCACTGAGCCACATGGGAAGCCCTTGGTGTTACTTATCTACTAGTAAATGAGTCCCTCTCACCTGTCCAGGATACTATGCGCCCAACAGAAACTCTCAAGAGCCAATGGCTGTCCCGCCTGAACTTCTGATGATCTCCCACCTGAACTCTTAAAAGCTGTGTATGCCTTTGTCATAATGCCAGATGTTTGTGTGAATTACAAAATAAGAATAATAATAGCACATAATACTACTGCACAAAGTAGTGAGGAAGACAAGGCTTAGCACAGCACCTTACACAGAATAATCATCAATAAATGGTTTGTGAAACTGAATAAAGTTCAAATGTTTGATGAGTTACATAAGTTAAAAAGATTCAAAGACAGATTATGCCAACCCAAAATAATAAACTCCTTTGTGGAAACATTGATATTAGAATTAGACCTCTTTGTGGAAATTTTGATATAAGAATTAGACCTCTGTCAGTATGCTTGATAAAGGAATCCTGCATTATGAGGGAGGTTGGACTCATATTTCATCCCACAAATTTTATGTGCATATAATTTTTCCCAATATAATAATTTTTATTCTTCAGAGATTCAAGCTTAATGTCATGAACATAATAAACACTCAGTATTTTATTTGAATAAAAAATAGCAATAGGTACTCAAAATACTGTACCTCCATGACACCAACTGAAGAATATGTAGAGAGCTATTATCACGTCCCATTGAATTGTGACCTGATTCATGCCTGCCTGAAGGCAGATAAAACTCTTTGTCGCTCTCTAGAAAAATATGAAAAATGTTTAAACTGTAATATTTTAATAAAATACTAAAAAGCATAACATTTTTTCTAACAATTGTTTTTGATGAGAAACTTTAATTAGGAAGAAAGGAACAAAGGAAGGAAGGATGGGAAGGGAGAAGGAAACAGGGCAAAGAAGAGTCACTGGGGTGTGAGAAGGTATAATAAGGTGGAGGAGTAAAGCAAAAGAACAGAGTTTTATACCCTTCAAACATCACTGTGAATTACTTCATAGGACATTTTGACCCTTGATAAAACACAATTCCTCTTGATCTTGTCTCTCATCAGAAATCTCTTTCTGCTCTAACTCATGATCCTCGATCCTCCTCTTGACCAGGTTCACATGTTTATCAAGCTCCAGAAATATTAGTCTTTCATAAGTAAAACTCAAGGAAAGCCAAAAAGGTCAGAACTTCCAGAAAAGAAAAGCATTCAAAATGAAGAAAGAGGAAGTGAGACAAAACCTTATGTATTATCACCAGGCAGATTTACAGAAACCCCTTTTATCTGCAGAAAGTTCAAAAGAAACACGTAGAAATTCCAAACAATATTGCCGTGAGTTTACATCTGGAGTTACATTATTCAGTTAAACAGTTACATGCATTATTAAATAATTAAGTTATTCAATAATCAGCATTATTCAGTTATTTTTATCTGTTTAATTAAACCTGAGCCTTTCATATAAAACAGCAAAAACTCATAACTCATCAAATGGCACACAATATATCATTTTTAAAAACTGAGGTCCTCAATGACTTATGAATATAAAGATCCCTTTCATGATTTGTTAACAATAGTAGATCTTCTGTTTGTAAATAATAGGCAAAACAAACACTGAAATAGTCCTAGTTAGGAGTTAACTACTCACCTAATAGAATATACACAGTAATATCATTTAAAGCGATATGATGTTAGATGGTATTACAGATTCAGCTCCTATCAGTTACTCTCTATGAAATATCATACAAACTCGTAAGAGAAGACAACCTGACCCACGGATTTTCAAAAGGAAATATAGCTGTTTTTGAGTATTCAGAGATCATTATCTCGTTACCTTACAACCTGTTTGAAGCACATAATTCCACCTCAGAGCCAGGCTGCTACCCTCATATCTGCATCATGTCTTCTTTCCTCACTGCCTGCCTGTCAACGATCACTTTAGGTTTTCAGTGATGAGGCAAATGGAAGTATCTGCAAAGCCCCGACCTACATTTCAGATTCTTGAAGAGGAACTCAAAACTGTCCAACTCAAAATGACTGGCTCTTATGTCACTATTTGGGAAAGCCCAGATTACTGAAAGTGAACTGCTTTGTCAGTACCTTTTTTTTCCCCTCACCTTAATTTGAAATAATCTCATCGAAGAAGTAGAACACATATTTATGCTTAATCTATCAAAATTTTTGACACCAAAGATACAATGCTTAGTCTTAATTTGCAGCCAACATTGATATCTATTACAAATCCATTCTTAAGAAAATTTAAAAGCTACTATTGACCATTTATTTATTTAACAAGCATTTTTGAGCATCTCATATGTGCCAGGTATTGTTTGGGGGCATTAAAGATATAATGGTGATTAACTACAGAGCATCTGCTTTATATATTGCATTGTTTATAATGATAAAATTACAGATCAGTGGCTTTAAACTATTTATTCATGGTTTAACAGGATCCTTAAGTGAAAGTCTTTCAGTCGTGTCTGACTGTTTGCAACTTCATGGACTATACAGTTCATGGAATTCTCTAGGCCAGAATACTGGAGTGGGTAGCCTTTCCCTTCTTGAGGAGATCTTCCCAACCTGGGGATTGAACCCAGGTCTCCCACGTTGCAGGCAGATTCTATACCAGCCGAGCCACCAGGAAGGCCCTAACAGGATCCTAAGACCAAATTAAAAAAATATCAATTATTTGGTTGGTTTCTAGCAAGCCTCACCAGGAGACCTTGTGGCGCAGCTTATCTTCTTACCTCCTTATTTGTTCTACATGAATATCTCTTCACTCTTCATTCGGCTTTCTATTGTAAGTTAATTTACTCATTTCCTCCACAGTGAATTTCTTGAAGTCAGAAACTCCATATTGTCTTTTTAGTTTTTGTATCTTTAGTACCTAGCACATTAGAGTATTCTGGGGGAACATTTAAACATTCCTATGCTCAAAATTACTGTACCCAATGAAATCAGAATTTCTGTAAGTGGAAGCTGAGCATTGGCATTTTTAAAAAGCCCCTCCTGGGGATTATAATGAGCAGTCAGGGCTGAGAACCACCAGAAAACATGAAAAAGAGAGTCTTTGACTGTTAACTGGGTCTTAATGACTAGTAACAATTTTCTAAACTATGCAGGAGGGTATGGGAAAACATGTCACATACCAAGAACAATGGTTTGGGACTGGCAAGCTGTTTCTGTAGGCTGAAGGATTTGAGCTGGAAAATTAGATCAGTGACAGAATATAATGGGCTTTGTATTCCTGTGCATCCTCTACACACTCCGGTGCACGTCAACACCTGACTATTGCTGGTCAGGCTGTTTTTCAGTTGCTCAGTTGTGTCCAAATCTTTGTGACCTCATGGATGCCAGGCTTTCCTGCCCTTCACTCTATTGAGGAGTTTTGCTCAAACTTATGTCCATTGAGTTGATGATGCCATCCAACCACTTAATCCTCTGTTGTCCCTTTCTCCTCCTGCCCTCAATCTTTCCCAGCATCAGAGTCTTTACCAGTGAGTTGACCCTTTGCATCGTGTGTCCAAAATATTGGAGCTTCAACTTCAACATCTGTCCTTCCAATGAATATTCAGTGTTGATTTCCCTTAGGGTTGACTAGTTTGTTCTCCTTGCCCTTCAGAGGACGCTCAAGAATCTTCTCCAGCACCACAGTTAGAAAGCATCCATTCTTCAGTGCTCAGCATTCTTTATGATCCAACTCTCACATCCATACATGACCACTGGAAAAAACATAGTTTTGACTCTATGGACCTTTGTAGGCAAAGTAATGTCTCTGCTTTTTTAGTCAAGCTTTCTTCCAAGAAGCAATTCAGTTCAGTTGCTCAGTCATGTCCAACTCTTTGTGACCCCATGAACCACAGCACACCAGGCCTCCCGGTCCATCAGCAATTCCTAGAGTTCACCCAAACTCATGTCCATTGAGTCCGTGATGCCATCCAACCATATCATCCTCTGTCATCCCCTTCTCCTTCTGCCTTCAAACTTTACCTGCACCAGGGTCTTTTCTAATGAGTCAGCTCTTCGCATCAGGTGGCCAAAGTATTGGAGTTTCAGCTTCAACAAAAATCCTTCCAATGAACACCCAGGACTGATCTCCTTTAGGATGCACTGGTTGGATATCCTTAGAGCCCAAGGGACTGTTAAGAGTCTTCTACAACACCACAGTTCAAAGGCATCAATTCTTCGGCGCTCCGCTTTCTTTACATTCCAACTCTCACATCCATACATGATGACTGGAAAAACCACAGCTTTGACTAGACAGACATTTGTTGGCTTTTTAACATGCTATCTAGATTGGTCATAACCTTCCTTCCAAAGAGTAAGCATCATTTAATTTCATGGCTGCAATCACCATCTGTAGTGATTTTGGAGCCCAGAAAAATAAAGTCTACCACTGTTTCCACTGTTTCCCCATCTATTTCCCATGAAGTGATGGGACCAGATGCCATGATCTTAGTTTTCTGAATGTTGAGCTTTAAGCCAACTTTTTCACTCTCTCTTTCACTTTCATCAAGAGGCTTTTTAGTTCTTCTTCACTTTCTTCCATAAGGGTGGTGTCATCTGCATATCTGAGGTTATTGATATTTCTCCCAGCAGTCTTGATTCCAGGTTGTGCTTCCTTCAGCCCAGCGTCTCTCATGATGTACTGTGCATATAAGTTAAATAAGCAGGGTGACAATATACAACCTTGATGTACTCCTTTTCCTATTTGGAACCAGTCTGTTGTTCCATGTCCAGTTCTTACTGTTGTCTCTTGACCTGCATACAGATTTCTCAGGAGGAAGGTCAGGTGGTCTGGTATTCCCATCTTTTCAAGAATTTTCCACAGTTTGTTGTGATCCACACAGTCAAAGGCTTTGGCATAGTCAATAAAGCAGAAATAGATGGCTTTTCTGGAACTCTATTGCTTTTTCGATGATCCAGCAGATGTTGGCAGTTTGATCTCTGGTTCCTCTGCCTTTTCTAAAATCAGCTTGAACATCTGGAAGTTCATGGTTCATGTATTCCTGAAGCCTGGCTTGGAGAATTCTGAGCATCACTTTACTAGTGTGTGAGATGAGTCCAATTGTGTAGTAGTTTGAGCATTCTTTGGCATTGCCTTTCTTTGGGATTGCAATGAAAACTGACCTTTTCCAGTCCTGTGGCCATTGCTGAGTTTTCCATATTTGCTGGCATTTGAGTGAAGCACTTTCACAGCATCATCTTTCAGGATTTGAAATAGCTCCACTGGAATTCCATCACCTCCACTAGCTTTGTTTGTAGTGATGCTTCCTAAGGCCCACTTGACTTCACATTCCAGGGTGTCTGACTCTTGGTGAGTGATCACACCATCATGATTATCTGGGTCAAGATCTCTTTTGTACAGTTCTTCTGTGTATTCTTGCTGCCTCTTCTTAATATCTTCTGCTTCTGTTAGGTCCATACCATTTCTGTCCCTTATCGAGCCCATCTTTGCATGAAATGTTTCTTGGTATCTCTAATTTTCTTGAAGAGATCTCTAGTCTTTCCCATTCTAATGATTTCCTCTATTTCTTTGCATTGATCACTGAGGAAGGCTTTCTTATCTCTCCTTGCTATTCTTTGGAACTCTGCATTCAGATGGGAATATCTTTCTTCTTCTCCTTTGCTTTTCGCTTCTCTTCTTTTCACAAATGGTCAGAGATTAAATATGATAGGAAGTAAAAGGCAGTGTTGAATTTGACAATAGTCAGTTCCCCCTGAGAATAGTTTCAGAAAAGAAATGAAGGTAGAAAGAAGATTGAAGTGAGTTAGAATAGAAAATAAAGGAGAGGGCATCATCTAGTATTTCAGGAATTTGGACAGTGGAAATGAGATTGATGGATGCTCACTGCAAATCAGTATCCACTTATTTATAGTGGGGGCTGATGGTAGTTCTCAACCCACTTTTCAGATATTTTCCATGCACATCTTTGGCGAACAATCCATTCTGATCTCTGTTTTTTTTGTTGTTTAGTCACTAAGTTGTGTCTGACCTTCTGTGACTCCATGCACTGTAGCCCGCCAGGCTCCTCTGTCCATGGGATTTCCCCAGGCAAGAGTACTGGAGTATGTTGCCATTTCCTACTCCAGGTTCAAATCTTTAGTCCATTTATATTGGTTTACTGTTTTTCTTATTATTGACTTTTGAGAATTCTTTACAGGGTTTGAAAACTAGCCCTTTACTGGACACGTGTTTTGTCCTAGTCTGTGGCTTACTTTTTTCGTTTTCCTACCAATATCTTTTGGAAGAAGTTTTTGATTTTAGTGAAATCCAATTCATTAATTGCTTTAATAATTTTTTTGTCTTGTTAGCCTCTGCTTATATTTTCATCAGTGTATCAGTATATAGTCTTGCCTTATGTGTGTTTCTGTTTAAAGACAGTCTATATTGTTGACTAGCTAACATCGAACTCAGGGTCAGCAGCCCTATAATTCACACAGATGTTCTTTATAATGTACATTGCAGACTTCTTGCATTTCAGAGCACTAGACAATACTTTAGGACTGTATTTGAGTAAAATCACCAAAAAAGAAAATCGCAAAATGTGAAAAATGTAGTACTAAATAGACTTGGGGCTTCCCAGGTGGTGTAGTGGTAAAGAATCCACCTGCCAATGCAGGAGATGCCAGTTTGATCCCTGGGCCAAGAAGAGCCCCTGGAGAAGGAATGGCAAGCCTACTCTAGTATTCTTGCCTGGAAAGTTCCATGGACCAAGGAGCCTGGTGGGCTAACGTCTATGGGTTTCAACAAATCAGACACAACTGAGCACACACACACACACACACAGGTAATTATACACAATATTTTATTTTCAAATTTTTTCTATTTTTGAAGGTATGTTTTCACTGTCTTATAAGCCCACAGGTAATAAGTCTGGTTTATTCCCTAAAAATCACACAATTTCAAGTTTTCCTCTAGCATTTGGTAAAAGTTTGGAATGGTTGTTGGGTAAGGGGATGAAAAGGATGATTGAGTGTAAAATGCATGATCTTGAAAACAGCATATTAAATTAGTAAGTATATTTGGAGCTACTCACAGGGTAAATACATTATGCAACATTTAGATTTTTTCCAACTTAAAAAAAGTATACGTTAGGGAATTTCAAAACAGAAGGAAACAACCTGGTCCTTATGCAGTTGTGCTTGTCTATAAATGTACCTGATTATTGTGGGTTAAAAATATCTCCAGTTTCTCTGTGCATTGGCAACAAACATTTTCAGAAACTAACTGACCACTATTAATAGAAGAAACTCCTTGGAGTGGATTGGTTAGGATCTTCCAGTTTAAGAAGTACATCTGGACCAAGACCTGAAATGTTAAGTTGTTGCCTAGCAACACTGATCGACCCAGTAAGGAGGAGGCCTAGAGGAATCTGTCTTGCCTCAGAACTCAGCTGCCGTATATGGGGGAATGAGAGGAACAAGGAATGGACTATTGATCCTTGAAATGGGACTTAGTGACTCTCTGACTCTGATTAGAGGTGGAAAACCTACCACTTCTAAATAGGGAAGCGATATGGCAGTCCCAGAATTTGTAAATGGGCCTGGCTTAGAGCAGATAGTCTCATTAGAGAGGAAGACTAAGAGACTCTTGAATTTGTGCTTGCATAGCAGGTGCACTATTTCTACTTTGATTATTACATTTCTTTGAAGTGGCTTTAGTAGGGGAGAACCTCTTAATATCATCATGTGTAAAGCTCCGAAACCATCCCTTTGAAGGTACCACTAAATATGCAAATCTCATTAGGTAGACCTGATTTGGGAGGCTTAAAATTTGTGCTATAATAATCTAGCAGTTCTGTATGGAAAAAGGAAATCAATATCATGAAAGAGTAGAAAGACTGATGGTCGGTGGGATGAACTGTTTTTGAAGGAGAAAAGATGACAAAAGCTACCCACTGAAGTCAGAGGAAGTCCCCTAATTCATGGATATACTCAGGGCAGATATTTGTACATATCTGCACAATTGTTGGTAGCTAAGATACAGTGGTATAGTCCAGTCTTTCTCTACATGTGGGTGGAAAACAGGTATGCCCATTTGAGAGGGCTTATTTTACTACAGTGACTAAAGTGTGACTGGATCCCTCCTCACTGTCTGCCTGGAGCAAGACACATATCCACCCTTCTCCTTGGGCAGTCACCAGTAGATCCAAGATGATGAAAGAGGGCCTGTAGAAACTGCCACACAAATATAAGATAAAATAAGAGGGCTTCTTTTTCCTTAAGCAAATAGCAAAGGTTATGCTTAGAATCAGGCTTCCCCAGTGGCTCAGACGATAAAGAATCTCTCTGCAATGCAGGAGACCTGGGTTCGATCCCTGGATCAGGAAGATCCCTTGGAGAATGGAATGGCAACCCACTTCAGTATTCTTGCCTGGAGAATCCCATGGACAGAGGAAGGAGCCTGGCAGGCTACGGTCCATAGCGTTGCAAAGAGTTGGACACGACCAAACGACTAACACTTATTTATTACTTACACTTTGAAACAATTTGTCAATTCATGGTAGAATGAAAGTCTAATTGTTTAATAGATATTTGGTTAGATGAGTGACTTCCTTCTCTCCAATTCTTCTCTAGACAACCCAAAAGGAGGCAACTGCATGGGCTGACCCTCTGAAATTAAGGGTGAGACAAGAAAACCCCACTGGGACCATGGACAGAGCTGTTCGGTGAGCCAATCCCCCGGCCTCTTTAAGGTGGTTTCTGTATATTCTGCATTCAGGGGCTTGAGGTTGGGGTAAAGAACCCTTCTGTGTTCTCCAATGTATTGATATTTCTATGTGCAATTAAAACAAAAAACTTCTTTGGATAATTGTACTACCCTGCCCTTCTGTTGTTACAGGCCTAACGAAGGGGCTACATGTTCCTTAAATGCCTTCTATGTGACATCATAGACTGGCTAGGGGTTATGACTACAGAAGAGGATACTAATGGCTTTCAAGGACCCTGAAGTAGGAAAGAAGATTGTGTTTAAAAGTTACAATAGGAAGGGAGAGAATGGTAACAGAAAGATATAAAAGCAGGGGAGCAGAGAGGAACACACAGGAGCCTCAGGCCCACACTTCTGCAAGCTTCTGCCCTGAATGCCAACTCCCGCAGGGCAAAGTTCACCTGATCTGGGTTGGTGACTCTGACTTGGTTTCTCACCTGTTCCCTCCAGTTCGATCTTACACTTATGACTCTCAACTAAATGTTATGGTACCAAATAACTCTGGCTTCCCTGCAGATCGTTACATCTTTTGCCTTTTTATGGCACCAGCGTGCCTCTTTCAGCTGTCCCTACTGCTACTCCACACTGCCCAGTGTGTTTGGACCATACCATATCACTCTGCTCCACCAGCAGGACCCAGCTCACCGTCTGGGTGTGCTCTACCTTCCAGCACTCACAACTGAGTAATTACGAAAAGTACAATTTCAGTTCCACAGTCTTAATTTAAGAAGGTAACAGAAAATATTATTCATTTCAGAAAACTTTTTATCAAAAACGTTGAACTTGTTTTCAACTTCATGGTCTTGAAGTTATGTTTTAATTATCTTGACAATACTTTTACCTAGAAAAACTCATTCTTCAAATATGCCAGAGAAAGGAGGTGTTATCACTTTATTAATTTTCTGAACTACTGAATTAATAGTGCCATTATTCATAAAGAGTTATATAGATTCTTTGAAGAGAAATAAAACCCATAAATCTTTTGACTCATCCAAAGGACAGTGCCTACATGCCACTGCTTGACATTTCTCAGTATCAGACACCTTACGATTCATTCAGCTCTGTCAGAGAAATGGGTGCTACTGGCTGAATCATCACCATTTCCTGTGAGGCGTGCATTAAATGTCAACTCTGCCTTATTTCCTATGAACTTTTTAGAGACTTAAGAATGCTCAGAAGTGGAGGTGAACTCAAAACCTTCAAAGTACATACAGCTGTATTCAAAATGGATAACCAATAAGGACCTACTGTATCACACATGGAACTCAATGTTTTATGCCAGCCTGGATGGGGGGTGGAATTTGGCATAGAATGGATACACATATATGTATGGCTGAGCCCCTTTACTGTTCACCTAAAACTATCACAACACTGTTACTCGGCTATACCCCAATACAAAATAAAAAGTTTAAAATTTGGGGGGAAAAAAAAACACCTTCAATGTACAACTATAGCTCTTGGAGATGTCACGCATACTTTTAAGGAGATCAGTTTCAAGATTTTTAACTTCTTGATGTGCCCTTTCCTAAATTTGGTTTCTCTGAGAATGAGCTGAGTTCATAGTAGTCATCCTTTCACTTCATAGAATGGTAACCCTCCATTCCAAATCTCAGCATTGTGCATGACCCTGGGTATAATTAACACCTGGTTTCAAACAAACAGAAAAAAGGGAGTACTGGTTTCAGGGAAAACTCTTTGAATAACTAATCAAGGTACTTTAAGTTCATAAGGTTTCTGATCTTTTCCTACATTGCATACATATTTTAGAAAAGTGAAGCTTATTAAAATACCAGTATTTCAGCCCATGTTGACTTACTCTGAATTTTAGCCAGTTTTGGATATTTGGGCCCATTTTGGAATAGTCTGAATGCCGAACACCACGAACAATATGGAAACTTATGATTATCCTCTTAAATGTAAATAAGATGCTTGATGAACTATGATATTTTTTCTAGATACATTGGATAAAATTCATGTGTAAAATTTCACTTGAATTATTTCAGATTTGCTGTACATTATTGAATAAGGTAAAGAGGACTGAGCACCAGAGAATTTATGCTTTCAAATTGTGGTGCTGGGGAAGACTTCTGAGAGTCCCTTGGACTGCAAGGAGATCAAACCAGTCAATCCTGAAGGAAATTAACCCTGAATATTCATTTGGAAGGACAATTGCTGAAGCTGAAGCTCCAATACTTTGACCACTTGATGAGAAGAGCCAACTCATTGGAAAAGGCCTTGATGCTGGGAAAGACTGAAGGCAAAAGGAGAAGAGGGCAGCAGAGGATTAGATAGTTAGATAGCATGACCAACTCAATGGGCATGAGTTGAGCAAATTCTTGGAGATAGTGAATGAGAGGGAAACCTGGTGAACTGTGGTCCTTGAAATCGCAAAGGGTCAGATACGACTTAGCAACTGAACAACAACAACAACTGACTAAGGTAGCTAAAAGTCATGTTATCAAACATGGCATATTTGTTCCTACTCAGCCTTGTCTTGCTTATTTCATCTTATAAAATGTTCAATAATTTCTATTGTCTATTTAGAAGGAAGCAAACTCTTTTAGACTTGTCTTTAATATTATAGAGGTTCATTTAAAAACATGCAAAAGGGTATATAATTTTTAAACTTTATTTTAAGGAAAACATTTGGAAGACTACTGTACTAGTGCTCACCTATACTCAGTTCAGTTCAGTACACTCTCTCAGTCATGTCTGACTCTTTGCGACCCCATGGACTGCCGCATGCCAGGCTTCCCTGTCCATCATCATCTCCCGAAGCTTGCTCAAACTCATGTCCATCGAGTCGGTGATGCCATCCAATCATTTCATTCTCTGTTATCCCCTTCTCCTCCTATCTTCAATCCTTCTCAGCATCAGGGTCTTTTCCAAGGAGTCAGTTCTTCACATAGGTGACCAAAATATTGGAGTTTCAGCTTCAGCATCAGTCCTTCCAATGAATATTTAGGACTGATTTCCTTTAGGATTGACTTGTTTGATCTCCTTGCTGTCCAAGGGACTCTCAAGAGTCTTCTCCAACACTACCATTCAAAATCATCAATTCTTCAGCGTTCAGCTTTCTTTAAAGTCCAACTCTTACATCCATACATGACCATTGGAAAAACTATTGCTTTAACTAGATGGACCTGTGTTGGCAAAATAATGTCTCTCCTTTTTAATATGCTGTCTAGGTTGGTCATAGCTTTTCTTCCAAGGAGAAAGCGTCTTTTAATTTCATGGCTGCAGTCACCATCTGCAGTGATTTTGGAGCCCCCCCAAAAATAAAGTCTCTCACTGTTTCCATTGTTTCCCCATCTATTTGCCATGAAGTGATACTATACTAGCCAAACAAAATCCATATGTGGAATAATACACCAAAAAGTGGTTTCTTTGGATTATGAAATTATGGGTAATTTTTCTTCCTTTTGCTTTTCTATTACTTCCTATATTATAGGATGAGCATATTATATATGATAATTTTTAAACATGAAAAAAATGTTAGACACATTAAGGACTCAGAAGTCTTTAAAGGGAAGGATATAAAGAGGAGATTCTTTCCTAGTCAATTCCAAAATATGAGGTAGCTGGAGGGAATTGTATGCCTACTGATGGGTACATTTTATTTATATAAATCCAACTAAGGCAGAGGGAGGAAGAGTTTTTAATCCTATTAAATTCTCCTTCATTCTTCTATCATCTTCTTTAAGAGAGATCTTGAGACTTTAGTGACTCAAAGAAAAGAAGGCTGTACCAGAAAAGCAATAACAGTAAATAGTTTTTAAATTGAGGTATAACTGACAAAATTGCATGTAAAGTGTACAATCTGGTGATTTAGTATATGTATACATATGTTAAATGATTACTATAATCAAGCTAATCAGCACATACATCACCTCACATAGTTATTCTTTTCTCCTTCTTGTGTGTGTGTGTGTGTGTGTGTGTGTGTGTGTGTGTGTGTGTGTGTGCGAGAGAGAGAGAGCCAAGGATGCAATACGGTAAATAGATTCACCATGCTGTACATTAGATCCTCAGAAATTCTTCATCTTATAAATGAACTTCTGCATCCTTGGATCAATATCTCCCCATTTCCCCCACCCTACATCCCCTGGGGGGCTTCCCTGGTAGCTCAGTTGGTAAAGAATCTGCATGCAATGCAGGAGACCCCTGTTCAATTCCTGAGCTGGTAAGATCTGCTGGAGAAGGTATAGGCTACCCATTCCAGTATTCTTGGGCTTCTCTTGTGGCTTGGCTGGTAAAGAATCTGCTTACAATGCTGGAGACCTGGGTTTGATCTCTGAATTGAGAAGATCCCCTGGAGTAGAGAAAGGCTACCCACTCCAGTATTCTGGCCTGGAGAATTCCATGAACTGTATAGTCCATTAGGTTGCAAAGAGTTGGACACAACCAAGCAACTTTCACTTTCACAGCCCGTGGGAACTACCATTCTACTCTCTGTTTCTATGAGTTCATTGTTTTTGTTTTTTTCTGATTCCTCATATAAGTGATACCTGACAGTATTTGTCTTCCTCTGTCTAGTTTATTTCATTTTGCATAATGTCCTCCAGATTCATCCATGTTGTTGCAAATGGCGGGATTCTGTTCTTTCTCATAGCTGAATAACATTCCATTGTCTATATGCATCACATCTTTTTTATCCATTCATCTTGTCAGACACGTGGGTTGTTTTCATAGCTTGGTTATTGTATACCTTGTGTATAAAGGCAATGAAGATGGGTGTACAGGTATCTCTTCAAGACAGTAATTTCACCCCCTTCAGATCCATACTCAGGAATGGAATCGCTGGATCACATGGTAGTTCAATTTTTAATTTTTTAAGGAACCTCTATACTGTGTTCCCATTGTGCACTCCATCATCAACAAGATGATCATTAAACAATGAATTGCTGGCCTCCCTGGACCAGCCGATGCAGACAGTGGTGATGCACCGCACCGAGCCCACCACCCAGCAGGACCTGGCCCTGCAGCTGGCTGAGAGGCGGGTCAGCCTGGTGGAAAACAATGAGTGGTGTTTGACCACAAGCTTGGTGGGTACTTATGGTGGCTACTTCTGAGACCTGAAAGACAGCTACTGCAAAAACGAGGGCTACATGCACTGGGATGGCTGCCTCCAGCAATCTCTGACGGCCTACTGTGAGCTTAACTTCTGTCTGCAATGCCTAGACCATTCAACCTTTAGGTCCAGCTGCACTCCAGCCATTAAAGGTCTATTTAGAGTTGCTACAGTTCCTGCTTGCGTGCGTATTGCCAGAGATGTGTTGAATGCATTTATTTACTAGTCATATTCTTAATTTTCTACCATGTGACAGTCACAAGGCTCAGGATACAGGGATGGCTTGAGCATATCCCTGACTTCAAAGAGGTTTCTGTTCTTTGACATTTGAAAAAAAATTGTAATAACATGTGATAAGTTATAACAGTGCTGTTTTAAGGTAGTGGAGATATTGACTAAGGCTTCCCTGGTGGCTTAGCCTGCAATGCAGGAGACCCAGGTTCAATCCCTGGAAATTCCCTGGGGGAAAGGACTGGCAACTCACTCTGGTACTCTTGCCTGGAGAATTCCATGGAGAGGAGCCTGACAGACTACAGTTCATGGGATCACAAAGAGTTGGACACAACTCACACACACACACACACTGTCTTCCATAAAGGCTGTAGCATTTTACATTACTACTAACAGTATTTAAGGTTTCCTTTATCTTCACATCCTCCCTAATATTTGTTATTGTTTGCTTTTTTGATGAAAGTCATTCTAACAAGTATAAGGTAATATCTCACTGTGGTTTTGATGTACATTTCTCTCATGATTAGTGATGTTGAGCACATTCTCGTTTACCAGTTGGCCATTTGTATATATATTTTTTGAAACATGTCTATTCAGTTTTTCTGCCCATTTTTTAATCAGATTGTTTTTCTGCTATTGAGTTATATGAGTTCTTTACACATTTTAGATATTAGCCCCTTATCAGATATATAGTTTGCAATTATTTTCTCTCATTCCACATTCCTGCCTTTCCTTTGTGTTGATCATTTTCTTTGCTGTGCAAAAATTCCAGTTTAATGTAGTCCCACTTGATTATTTTTTATTTTGTTGTCTGTGCTTATGGTGTCATATCCAAAAAAATCATTGCCAAGACCAATGTCAAGGAGGTTTTTCCCTATGTTTTCTTCCAGGAATTTTATGGTTTCAAGTCCTATATTTAAGTCTTTAGTTAATTTCAGTTAATTTTTTGAATGATGTAAGATGGGGTCTAATTTCATTATTTTCCATGTGGATATCCAGATTTCTCAGCACTATTTATTGAAGATACTTTACTTTCCCTATTGTGTTCTTTTTCAAAGACTACTTGATTGCATATGCATGAGTTTACTTCTGGGATAGTTCTTATATTCCATTGGTCTGTCTATTTTTATGCCAGTGGCACCATATTGTTCTTTCTGAATATTTAGTTATTTTTAATTTAAAAAGCATCATTTAAATACTCAGGGGGGATTTGCTGGTGCATCCAAACAATGACTGTTGTTCAATCACTAAGTCATGTACTACTAAATTATGCTTTTAGGACAACCATTCTAATGCTCCAGTACTCAACATTTATCAGCTTCTCAAAGTGACATTTCAACTTACTGCTGGAGAGAATGCAGGAATGGACTTGAAAATTCAGTGTATAAGAAAACATACTATGTTCTATTGTCTAGTCTTCATGAAGCTTATATTCTAGCATGGGGAGACAGACAGCAAGGAAAATAAATAAGTGAATTATAATTTTAGATGGTGTTACCATTTGGAGAGAAATAAAGTGGGAAATGCAGACAGAGTTCAGTGTTCTCAGAGAAGGTCTTGCTGGAATGTGATGTTTGAGCGAAGATCTGGTGGGCTTGAGTGAGGGGCTGTGGGTTTAATTTGAAGAAGTGTGCTTCAGACAGGAAGAACAGTGGAGGGGACACGTATGGTAAGAAAAGAAGCTCTGGGCTGCTTTTGAGTATAGGTAGGGAAGCCAGTGTAGGAGGAGAAAGGCGAGATGAAAGTGGGAGATCAAATCAGAAGGAAATGAGGTTGGAGAAGAAACTGTCCTGAAGTGGGGGTGGTGAGTGATAGTGTCAGGCTGCGTGGGCTTTCAGCTCTTCTGATAGTTGAGATGAGATGCTATCAGAGTGTTTTTAAAGAGAAGGATGACCATGATTTGACTTCAAGGATTCTGGCCTAAGCAACTAGAAAGGTTGGGTGAAGTGGCCATTAGTTGGGATGGGATAAAATATCTTCTTCAAGAAGAAGATATTTTGTAGAGGAAATAAGGAATTTATTCTAGGACATGGTAGCTTTAGAATGTCTATTAAGCATCCAGACAGGGATGTTAAATAGCCAGTTGGTCATATCAGTCTGAAATTCAGAGAGATACAAACATTTAAGTGTCTTCTGCACATACATGGAATTTAAAACCACAGGCACGAGTGAGATTACCAAGAAAGTAGATATAAACTAGAGATAGAAAAGGGAAGAAATCCTAGGACTGAGCCCAGAATGTTCCTATGTAAAGATATAAGGAAAAATAAACCAAGACAAATTTTCTATCTTTAAGAAAGTTACCTAAAAATTCATTTACTTATGATTGGAAAAAAGAATTAACTGTATACATCACAAAGCTAAAGAATCTTAAAGCTAAAATAGATCTTAATCCAAAGGATGATCGAATTCAACCTGTTGGCCATTTGGCAACAAATACTTTGACCTTTAAAAATACTAGCTGATTCATTTGCTCAATTTAATTTAGGAGTTTTACTTCAGTCAAATGATGGAAAATTATTGAACTACGAACCTCCAGCATCAAGTAGGTGGATTAGAGTAAATATGGGTTAATTTGGATGAAAGAGGGGATCTAGTTTTAACTCAGGGGTTTCGGTGAAGTACCACTTAATTCCATGTATATTTACTGAGTGCCAATTATGTGTGAGACATGTGAAAGAATTAGTGGGGAAATGCAAATTTGATTAAGAGACTGTCTTTTGGGACTTCCCTGGTGTTGCAGGGGATAAGAATCTTTCTAACAATGCAGGGGACATGGGTTCGATCCCAGGTCTGAGAAGACTCCACATTCCTTGGAACAGCTGAGCCCATGGGCCTTAACTACTGAGCCCGAGCTCTAGGCCTGAGAGCTGCAACTCCTAAAGCCTGTGCACCTAGAGCCCATGCCCTGCAAAAAGAGAAGCTGCCACAATAAGAAGCCCACACACCGCAACCCAGAGTTGCCCCCACTCGCCACAACTAGAGGAAGTCCGTGTGCAGCAACAAAGACCCAGTGCAGCCAGAAATAAGTTAAAAAACAAAACTTTTAAAAGGAGAGACTGTCTTTTTCTTCAGAAAGATTACAACATAACAGTGGAGAGTAAAGCAAGTATGATGAGATAAGAAGCACAGAGAGGCAGAAATACTTTACGGAGGCTCAAGTTAAAGAAAGTGGCTCCATTAGGCTCCACAGAGGACATGACATTTCAGATAGCCCCTGAATTAGGGGAAGAATGGATTGACAGAAGGTATAAAATAGGCAAGGACCTGGGGGTGAGAAAGCTCAGGAGTACGTTTCATTGGTGGGTATTTATGTCCTCAAACCACTGTTACTACATCCATTTTTCTTTCATTTTTTTCTCCCAAATGGAGAAGCAGAGATTACACATGTAATTATGTTTGATTGCATTAAGAAAATCTGTGTATATTTACACACCTATCTTCATGGCAGTATTATTCACAATAACCACAAGGTAGAAGCAATCTAAATGTCCATCAATGGAAGAATGGATAAAGAAAATGTGGTAAATATATATAATGGATTATTATGCAGCCCTAAAAAGAGGGAAATTCTCTCACATATTCCAAAGTGGATTAACTTTGAGGAAATTATGCTGAGTAAAATATGCCTGCCACAAAAAGACAATAACTCATAATTCCACATGTTTGTTGTTCAGTCACTAAGTTGTGTCCCACTCTTTGCCACCCCATAGACTGCAGCATGCCAGGCTTCCTTGTCCTTCACTATCTCTAGGAGTTTGCTCAAACTCATGTCCATTGCGTTGGTCATGCTATCTAACCATCACATCCTCGGCTGCCCTCTTCTCTTTTTGCCTTCAATCTTTCCCAACATCAGGGTCTTTTCCGATGAGTCAGTTCTTCACATTAGGTAGCCAAAGTATTGGAGTTTCAGCTTCAGCATCAATCCTTCCAGTGAATATTCAGAGTTGATTTCCTTTAGGATTGACTGGTTTGATCTCCTTGCAGTCCAACGGACTCTCAAGAGTGTTCTTCAGCACCACAATTTCAAAGCAACAATTCTTTGGTGCTCAGTCCTCTTTATGCTCCAGCTCTCCAATCCCTACATGATTACTGGAAAAACCATAGCTTTAACTATACAGATCTTTGTTGGCAAAGTGGTTTCTGCCTTATAATACACTATTTAGGTTTGTCATAGCTTTTCTTCCAAGGAGCTAGCATTTTTTAATTTTGTGTCTGCTGTCACCATTTGCAGTAATTTTGAAGCCCAAGAAAATAAATCAGTAACCATTTCCATTTTTTTCCTTTCTATCTGCCATGCAGTGGTAGGACTGGATACCATGATCTTCCTTTTTTGAATGTTGAGTTTTAAGCCAGTTTTTTCATTCTCCTCTTTCACCTTCATCAGGAGGCTCTTTTTTTAGTTCCTGTTCACTTTCTGCCATTGTTGTGCTGTTGTTCAGTCCCTCATTCATGTCTGACTCTTTGCAACCCAATGGACTACAACATGCCAGGCTCCCCTGTCCTTTACCATCTCCGGGAGCTTGCTCAACTCATGTCTATTGAGCTGGTGATGCCATCCAACCATCTGATCCTCTGTCATCCTCTTCTCTTCCTGCCTTCAATCTTTCCCAGAATCGGGATCTTTTCTAATGAGTCAGCTCTTCACATCAGGTGGCCAAAGTACTGGAGCTTCAGCTTCAGCATCAGTCCTTCCAATGAGTAGTCAAGGTTGATTTCTTTTAGGATTGACTGGGTTGATCTCCTTGCCATCCAAAGGTTTCTCAAGAGTCTTCTCCAACACCACAGTTCAAAAGCATCAATTCTTCACTGCTCAGCCTTCTTTATAGTCCACCTCTCACATCCATACATGACCATGGAAAAACCATATAGCTTTGACTCTACAGACCTTTGCTGGCAAAGTAATGTCTCTGCTTTCTAACATGCTATCTAGGTTTGTCATAGCTTTTCTTCAAGGAGCAAGCGTCTTTTAATTTCATGGCTGCAGTCACCATCCGTAGTGATTTTGAAGCCCAAGAAAATAAAGTCTGTCACTGTTTCCATTGTTTCCCATCTATTTGCCATGAAGTGATGGGACCAGACACCATGATTTTCGTTTTTTCAGTGTTGAGTTTTAAGCTAGTTTTTTCACTCTCTTCTTTCACTTTCATCAAGAGACTCTTTAGTTCCTCTTCTCTTTTTGTCATAAGGGTGGTGTCATCTGCATATCTGAGGTTATTGATATTTCTCCCTGCAATCCTGATTCCAGGTTGTGCTTCATTCAGCCTGGCATTTTGCATGATGTAATCTGCATATAAGTTAAATAAGCAGGGTAACTATATACAGCCTTGATGTACTCCTTTCCCAATTTGGAACCAGTCCTTTGTTCCATGTCCAGAACTGTTGCTTCTTGACCTGCATACAGGTTTCTCAGGAGGCAGGTCAGGTGGTCTGGTATTCCCATCACTTTAAGAATTTTCCACACAGTTTGTTGTGGTCCACACAGTCAAAGGCTTTAGTATAATCAGTGATGCAGAATAGATGCTTTTCTGGAACTCTCTTGCTTTTCCTATGATCCAATGGATGTTGGCAATTTGACCTCTGGTTCTCTGCCTTTTCTAAATCTAGCTTGAACATCTGGAAGTTCTCAGTTCATGTACTGTTGAAGCCTTGCTTGGAGAATTTTGAGCATTACTTTGCTAGCATGTAAAATGAATGCAATTGTGCAGTAGTCTGAATGTTCTTTGCCATTGCCTTTCTTTGGGATTGGAATGAAAACTGATCTTTTCCAGTCCTGTGGACACTGCTAAGTTTTCCAAATTTTCTGGCATATTGAGTGAAGCACTTTTAACAGCATATCTTTTAGGATTTGAAATAGTTCAGCTTGAATTCCATCATCTCCACTAGCTTTGTTCTTAGTGATGCTTCCTATGGCCCACTTAACTTTGCACTCCAAGATGTCTGATTCTAGATGAGTGATCACACCATTGTGGTTATCTGAGTCATGAAGATCTTTTTTGTGTAGTTCTTCTGTGTATTCTTGCCACCTCTTAATATCCTCTGCTTCGGTAGGTCCATACCATTTCTGTCCCTTATTGTGCCCATCTTTGCACGAAATGTTCCCTTGGTATTGCTAATTTTCTTGAAGATATCTTTAGTCTCTCCCATTCTATTGTTTTCCTCTATTTCTTTGCACTGATCGCTGAGGAAGGCTTTCTTATCTCTCCTTGCTATTCTTTGGAATTCTGCTTTCAGATGGGTATATCTTTCCTTTTCTCCTTTGCCTTTCACTTCTCTTCTTTTCACAGCTATTTGTAAGGCCTCCTCAGACAGCCATTTTGTGTTTTTACATTTCTTTTTCTTTGGGATGGTCCAGATCACTGCCTCCTATGCAGTGCCATAAACCTCCGTCCATAGTTCTTCAGGCACTCTATCAGATTTAATCCCTTGAATCTATTTGTCACCTCCACTCTGTAATCATAAGGGATTTGATTTAGGTCATACCTGAGTGACTGAGTGGTTTTCCCTAGTTTCTTAAAGTTAAGTCTGAATTTTGCAATAAGGAGTTTATAATCTGAGCCACAGCCAGCTCCCAGTTTTGGTTTTTGCTGACTGTATAGAGCCTCTCCATCTTTGGCTGCAAAGAATACAATCAATCTGATTTCAGTATTGATCATCTGGTGATGTCCATGTGTAGAGTCATCTCTTGTATTGTTGACAGAGGGTATTTTCTATGACCAGTGATTCTCTTTGCCAAATTCTGTTAACCTTTGCTCATCTTCATTTTGTACTCCAAGGCCAAACTTGCCTGTTACTCCAAATGTTTTGTAAGTTCCTACTTTGGCATTTGTCCTCTATGATGAAAAGGACATCTTTATTGGGTGTTAGTTCTGGGAGGTCTTGTAGGCCTTCATAGAACCGTTCAGCTTCTTCAGAATTAGTGGCTCGGCATGGACTTGGATTACTGTGGTAATTAGATGCATCAGAGTGGTATCACCTGCATATCTGAGGTTGTTGATATTTCCCCCAGCAATCTGGATTCCAGTTTGCGAGTCTTCCAGTCCAGCATTTCATAAGCCATACTCTGCATATAATTTAAATAAGCAGGGTGACAGTAAACAGTCTTGATGTACTCCTTTCCCAATTTTAAACCAGTCTGTTTTTCTGTGTACAGTTCTAAGTGTTCTTTCTTTACCTTCATACTAATTAAACTCAAAGAAACAGAAAGTAAAATAGTGGTTGTCAGAGGAAGGGAAGAGTTGGAAAAGAATCGTTGGTCAGTCGATATAAAGTTTCAGTCTCACAAGACTGAAAAGTTCTAAAGATCTGTTGCACAACAGTGGGCAAATAGTTAATACTAGTGTACTGGATTAGCTTCCCTAGTGGCTCAGTGGTAAAGAACCCCCTGCAGTGCAGGAAGTGCAGGTTCAGTTCCTGGATTAGGAAGATCTCCTGGAGAAGGAAATGGCAACCCACTCCAGTATTGTTGCCTGAAGATTCCCCATGGACAGAGGGGCCTGGAGGATTACAGTCCATGGGGTTGCAAAGAGTCAGACATGACTGAGCAACTAAGCATGTGCGCATTGTACCACATACTTGAAAATGGTTAAGATGATAACTTTTACATAATATGATTTTCACCACAATTTTTTAAAAAAAGGAAAAGAAAATATGTGTATGGCGAATACTCATTCAATTGCAAGCCACTAAACTCAGCCAAAACAGCTTAGTTGAACAAAGGAGAATTACCAGTTCAGAGAGCCAAAGAATGCAGCAAGGCCTTAGTAACTGCAACCAGAAATTCTAAAGCGCCCCTAGGTGTCACTCTTCACCTCATCTTTCTCACTGCAAACCTGCTTTCTCTACAGGGTAGCCAACAGAGCTGAGGATAATTGCTAGGTTTTACACCTTGGACTTTCTGCCAGAGTGCCCACCCATCGCCCCCATGTTCTCGTCCATGTTCAAAACACTGAGAAGAGCTTTAAGCAGCCCATTCGGCCTCTGGACCAACTGTTGACAGGATCTTGTACGAAGATATTACAAGGGGTCAGATCTTATAAGCAGAACCTGGTCAGTTCTGTGGGAACAGTAGGCTTGGGAGTGGGAGGTAATTTGTTAGTTATCACTACTTTCACGCTGTGTAACAAAGCACTGAAACAAACATCATTTATTTCCTCAGATCTGCAGGTCGGTGGAGGCAGCTGTACTTCAAGCAGTGATGACTAGGGTGCTACACCATGGTCATCTACTTCCTGGGACAAGTAAGAGAGCCAGGGCAAATGGGAGGCCCCTGAAGTTTAGTCTGTGAACCATCCTAACACAGCTGCTCCCACTCACATGCCACTGGTCAGCGCCAGCCACGTGGCGAAGCACTGAGTCAGGCACAGAGGAAAGCTTGCTGCCCAAGTGAAGCTATGGTCGGAGTGGGATACAGAGAAGGGGAAAGGGTGGGGCTAAGCCATTTAACCTGGCACAGGGTGACTGTGAGAAACGGTCCCCAGAGGAAGTTTGGGTGACGGGCGAACAAGACAAGAGCAGTCTGTATAGTGTTATTGTTGTCTTGTCATTTAGTTGCTAAGCTGTGTCCCACTCTTTTGCAACCTCTTCGACTGTAGTCCATCAGTCTCTTCTATCCATGGGATTCTTCAGGCAAGAATACTAGAGTAGATTGCCGTTTCCTTCTCCAGGGAATCTTTCCAACCCAGGGACTGAATCTGGGTCTCCTAAACTGCAGGCAGATTCTTTACCATCTGAGCAACCAGGGAAGCTCAGCAAATAAAGTAATATTAAGTAGTAGAGGAGACTCTTCTGGCAATCTAACGGTGAGCGTTTCATTTCACATCTCAGTCAGTAATGGAGTACATGTAGCTTATTGCTTGTTTTTTAGCCATGAGACATGTGGGATCTTACTTCCCTGACCAGGGATCGAACCCACAGCCCGTACATTGGAATCCTGTAGTCTTAACCACTGGACCACCAGGAAAGTCATTATTGCTAAATTGTTAGAGTACAGTGGCTTAAACACTGAAGAGTTTAACACATCTTTCAACCAATCACAAGTTGCAGGTGTGATTCAATTTTTTTTTTAATTTAGGAGAAATATTAACTTTGTCTTCAACAGCTAACTGACTTTCTCTTTTAGGATATTTCTTCCTTGTGCTTCCTTTTCTTTACAGTATTAGGGAATCAAACTGTTCACACTGGTAAATATATTGTGAAAAGGCCATTTATAGTACAAGTTAGGTTGTCAGTTTTCTACTTTCCTGTTATAATAGAGTGTATCTTGGATGGTTAATTTAATTAGCTTGTCTTCTTTAGATATCTTTATACTTCCAGGTTGTCCTTGCTGCAGCTTTGTTTACATGAGCCTTTATATTTTGCTGAGATTTCCTTCTTAAGTTAATACTATCAGTTGTTAAATAAAAGTAGGATTTAATATGTTAGCATTAAACATTTGTGCATTTTTCATACTAGAAACCAATAGAAAACTTCATTAATCCAGAGCACAGCATTACTCAATAGAAAAGAATTCTCAGAGTTTTATTACTTCATATTGCATCATGTGTCTTCTTTTCTGGATGGCAAAATTATAGAGATATTATTTTTTAAAAATTTCAAATTGGAGTTGCAAGAAAAAATGGTAAAAGAGAGTAACTTTTTAAATGGTCATTTTATTCCAAGGAAGCATTTATTTTCCATAAATTTTCCCCATTACAAAAAACTCTGCAAGTCTAATTTTCATTTCTTGAACAATTTGTTAACCTCACTAGATCGGATTGTAGCAACCACAAATTATATACTATAGCACATTAATTTCTTATTAGATAACTATTTAAATATGCTGCAACTTCAGCTCTTTTTACTCTAAGTCATTGTGAATATAAGGAAGATAAAAACAAGAAAAATATTTTGCATCATTTTGGTTTGCTTGTATTTGGAACAGTCAGAAAATTTTTTTAACTGTAACTGCTAGGAATCCAATTCAACCTATTTAAATAAAAATGAGAATTAATGGAAAAGAATACAGCCCACTGTAGAACTGATGGAATTTCTGTGGGGAGCAGTTAACTTCAGGTATCTCAAGGAGAGAAACTACCAACTTAACACAACCAGGACTTTCTTTCATGCCATTCGTCTCTCATCTGCTTAATTCTTCTAGGCTTTATTTGCTCAAAATATTTTCCGCATAGAATCCCCAGACTATGACTTTCTTATTCTGTACCTCAAGAAAGGAGTCTTTTCTTGAAGAAAATCTGTGAGAGGAACTCTGTCTGCCCTATCTTGGAGCCTATACTTAATCCTTTAGAATAGTTTCTTTTCCTAGAGAAAGAAGGTACTGTGATTGACCAGAGCAAGATCACATTCTCATCCCTCTAGGCTAGATGGAATGATGTACTATAATTGACAGTCCAATCACAACTCACTGGAAAGGGGTAAGGGCAGTTTCCCCAAGGAAAATCGTTCAGTTCAGTTCAGTTGCTCAGTCGTGTCTGAATCTTTGCAATCTGATGAACTGCAGCACGCAGGCTTCCCTGTCCATCACCAACTCCTGGAGTCCACCCAGACTCATGTCCATCAAGTCAGTGATGCCATCCAGCCATCTCATCATCTGTTGTCCCCTTCTCCTCCTGCCCTCAATCTTTCCCAGCATCAGGGTCTTTTCCAAGGAGTCAACTCTTTGCATGAGGTGGCAAAAGTATGGGACTTTCAGCTTCAACATCGGTTCTTCCAATGAACACCCAGGACTCATCTCCTTTAGGATGGACTGGTTGGATCTCCTGCAGTCCAAGGGACTCTCAAGAGTCTTCTCCAACACCATAGTTCAAAATCATCAATTCTTCGGCACTCAGCCTTTTTCACTGTCCAACTCTCACATCCATACATGACCACTGGAAAAACCATAGCCTTGACTAGATGGACTTTTGTTGACAAAGTAATGTCTCTGCTTCTTAATATGCTATCTAGGTTGGTCATAACTTTCCTTCCAAGGAGTAAGCATCTTTTAATTTCATGGCTGCAATCACCATCTGCAGTGATTTTGGAGCAGAAAAAATATAAAGTCTGACACTGTTTCCACTGTTTCCCCATCTATTTGCCATGAAGTGATGGGACCAGATGCCATGATCTTAGTTTTCTGAATGTTGAACTTTAAGCCAACTTTTTCACTCTCCTCTTTCACTTTCATCAAGAGGCTCTTTAGTTCCTCTTCATTTTCTGCCATAAGGGTGGTGTCGTCTGCATATCTGAGGTTATTGATATTTCTCCCGGCAATCTTGATTCCAGCTTGTCCTTCCTCCAGCCCAGTGTTTCTCATGATGTATTCTGCATATAAGTTAAATAAGCAGGGTGACAACATACAGCCTTGATGTACTCCTTTTCCTATTTGGAACCAGTCTGTTGTTTCATGTCCAGTTCTAACTGTTGCTTCCTGACCTGCATATAGGTTTCTCAAGAGACAGGTCAGATGGTCTGGTATTCCCATCTCTTTCAGAATTTTCCACAGTTTGTTGTGATCCACACAGTCAAAGGCTTTGGAATAGTCAATAGCTGTTAGCAAATGGAAGTGGGAAGAGGAGAATATTCTACACTTCAATAAATATATGAATGAATATCTTTAGGCTTTATTCCATTAGAGTCTGGGCATATCGAACCTCTTTGATTTCAGTCTTCTCTGGTCATGTCTGAAGGTCTGGTGGGGTTTGCAGTTTAGGACCTGTGTACATCAAGCATCTTAATGCCTCTTCAGAGAAATTTTAATCCAAGGGAAAGGAATGTCATGGCACAGAAGTATGACTTAAGGACAATAGACCAAGGATAAAGGAAGAGAAATGAATATGAATGTGGCATTATTTCTATCTATCAATAAATTATTTAGTGGCCCAGTCCCAACGGATGTTTGGGGTGATCACTGTTTGACAGTGATTTTTATGGGATAATGAAGTGCAGGAGATCAGCAGCATTCATGACAACTCTAAGGGACCCGAGACGGCAACCCCGTGTAGACCTCTGCACACTCAACATCTAGCAGCAGCAGCAGCAGCATAGGCATCAGCAGGCACTGGTAACTGTGGCAAAGGTGTGGAAACGCCTTTTTGTCATTGCATGCATAGGAGACATGATCTCATGAAGCTATAGTAGTGGAGAAGGTGATGACTGGGCTAAAGTGAAATGTTCTTCAGTCTGACATGATGATGACTGGAGCCACAGCTCTCTGTGGTTCAGCTGATCTGGAACATCCAAGATGGTTCATTCATGTAGGTGGCTGGCAGCTCGTGCTGAATGGCACCTGGGAAGTCGTTTGGGAGTATCACAGCCAGAGAATGCAATTTTGTGACTATTTCAATGATCTTTAATTCCCAGCAGGCTATCTAGGAATATTATTCACACATTCATGTACTTATTCATTCATTCAGAAAATATTTTATTATCCAATATGTGCATGCATGGTAGGGAAGATATTAACATGAGTATGACAGTTAGTAAAATGAACACAGAGAGAGGAAAAAAGAGCTACAGTACAGTGGCATAAAGGCTAGAAAAGAGGGAAGCCATGGGAGCCCAGGATAGAGGAGATGGAATACAGTGTCAGGGAAGATTTCTTCCTGAAAGGCAGCAATTAAGTTGAATTTCACAAGATACAGAGAGGAGGCATTCCCTGAAGGATCAGCATATTAGAAAGCAGAATAAAAGGCATTTGGGGACCTGAATGAATTGAATATAAGGTTGAAGGAGTGGCCAGTGGATGTTATCGGGCTTATCAAGGATCTTGCAGCCCATGCTGAGAAGACTGGCTGTTATCTGTTGGGGAATGGGAAGCCACTCAAAAATGTTAAGAAATAGCAGAGCATTAATACATTATTTTAAAAGGGTCAACTCAGCTGCAAAGTGGAGTGTGGATTGAAAATGATTGAAGATGGAGGCAAAAAGATGAATTATTTAGAAGGCCTCAGGAGCTGTCCCAATTAAATAATGAGAGTTTAGCCTAAGGCACTGTGGAAAGAACAGAGAGGAAGAAGCATTAAGGAGGAATGAAACAATTTGGTAATTAATGGACAGTGAAGGAGAAAGAGGCATTTATTGGCACATGGCTTGTATCAGTCAGGATAACCTAGGAGCCACAGTGATACTAGTGAACTCTGAAATCTCTGAAACTTACCGCATTTTCCCTTAATGATATGGATTATGTAGCTATGCCATCTGGAATTCATGGCCACACCCGAGGGGAAAGAAAAGATTGAGAAGAACACGATTTTTTTTAAGTGCCTTGTTCTGGAAGAGACATACATAATTTTCATTCCCATTTCATTGTCCAGAACTGGATAGACGATCCCAAGCTAGTTGCGAGGGAAGTAAGAAATGTTTAGGAACAGATGTATGTTTGGTGCTGCTCTTGTTAAGTGTGAGCTAGTGGTGTGGACTCTGAAAACACACTGCCTGGGTTTACGTCTCAGTTCTACTTAGCAGCCACGTAGCTGTAGGAGAGTCTGTTTCCTCACTTGAAAAATGGTTTTGCGATAGTACTTACCTCATAGGCTTGTTTTGAATATTAAATAAGCTTGTTGCATATAAATGGGCTTCCCAGGTGACACTAATGGTAAAGTGTCACGGGCCAGTGCATGAGACATAAAAGACATGGGTTCAAGCCCTGGGTTGGGAAGATTCCCTGGAAGAGGGCACAGCAACCCACTCCAGTATTCTTGTCTGGAGAGTCCCATGGACAGAGGAGCCTGGAGGGCTACATACAGTCCACGGGATTACAAAGAGTTGGACACGGCTGAGGTGACTTAGCTCGCATGCATGCATATAAAAGACTCAGAACTTAATTAATAATTTTAATTATTATTATTATGCATGTTAAAATTACTCCAATATTTCATTTTCACTGACCAAGTGAAAGGGCAGAAGGGTGTGAGACAGAACAAATTTAGGAAGTGACATAATTAACGAGTAGACGTGTTGAATTTGCAGTTTGTGGGGCCTCCAGTAGAAATGTTTAATAGGCCATCACAAAATGAATGGAGTTTCAGAGAGAGATGGGGCTGGGGAGATAAACCTAGGAATCATCAGTAAATAAGAGGTGACTTAAACTTTGGATATGGATGAAATACTTAGAAGTGACTAGGGTGAGAGAAAAGAGCAGCGTGAAAACAGAACCCTGGATAACACCAACGTTTAAGAAGTGAGAGGGAAAAGAAGAGCTTGTACAGGAATGATCAAATCAGCAGGAGGAAGCCAAAAGGATTTAGACGGGAGTTTGAGAGAGTGTTAGTTCATTTAGAATTATAACAATTTGTCAATGTTTAACTTAACGCTTAGTTCAAAGAATAAAATGGCATTTCATATAAACTATTAAATTTAATTATTAGAGTTTTAAGTAAACCATTATAAGTAGCTTAAGAAGAAATGTAAGTATAACATAAGAAGTAGTATATAAGAATTTTCATAATTATCAACTTTTATAATGATTTTTTGGTCTGCATTTTAATTAGAATGACAACTCTTAATAAAAGGAAGATCTTCCTGTTTCAATAAGGAATGCCAATGTAAGGAGACAAATCAGACCTCAGTGGCAGCAAAAAGTAAACAGAAAGTGGTTGAAACATTAATTCAATAGTTTCACTGCATTATAATGGTAATTTCTTTTCTCTATAGTAGGTATAAAAATGGGCAGGGGCTGAGGGAGAAGGGACACATTGCAGAAAGAATCTTTCTCAAAAACCTACAGTGTAGTCACAATAGCTTAATCTCCAACTGGAAAACAGCACATTTTGAGGAAATTATTTTGCAGCCTTTATTATGAGATATTCAGTGTCATTTCAAGTCATTATAACTGTTTATTGTTGTTGTTTTTTTTTAAATAAAAACTTTGGTATACTGCCATCAAGTGGTAAAGGGTATATGAAATAAGGGAATATCATTTTTCTCTTCATTTTATTCTTTTGAATTGATGGCTCAACAGGTAAAGAATCCTCCTGCAATGCAGGAGACACAGGAGACGCGGGTTCAATTCCTGGGTCAGGAAGATCCCTTGGAGGAGCACATGAAAGCCCACTCTAGCATTCTTGCCTGGGAAATCCTATGGAGAAAGGGGCCTAACTGAGCTCATGGCCAGGAACCTACTTTATTATTTACTGGTCCCTGTGGCTGACTCTGGTGATGTCCTGCCTGAGTGCATGCTAAGTCATTTCAGTTGTGTCCCACTCTTTGCAACCTCATGGACCGTAGCCCGCCAGGCTCCTCTGTCCATGGGATTCTCCAGGCAAGAATACTAGAGTGGGTTGCCATGCCGTCCTCCAGGGGATCTTTCTGACCCAGGGATCAAACCCACGTCTCTTATGTCTCCTGGCAGGTGGGTTCTTTACCACTAGTGCCACCTGGATACCATTATCCTACTTTTAATTTTTCATACCACTATAAAGAATGTTATATTAACAACATTGTTCCTAGTTTTTTGTGCATTTCTATGATTAATTTCTAAATATAAATTCTTAAAAATGAAATTGCTGGATCAAAGTTTACATATATTTTGAAAGATTTCCTATGAACTGTAAATCACCATTCTAACAAGTCATGCTTCCACTGATAGAGGTTTCTCTTTCTTTCCCCAAATTGCCAGTGTGAGAAGGGGAAAGTTATATTTTGTAGGCTTAAAGCATATGCCTCTGAATATTTTGTTGATAATTAAAAATACAGTTAATAGTAATTTGTAAGTATTCTTTTGCAAATGAACTGTTTAAATTCAACACATTTTCTTTTCCATTATTGTGTTTGTCCTTTTCTTAATGATGCCCATGATTTTTGAGACACTTGTTGTTTATACATGTTGGGTAATTTTCCAAGTTTAAAATATTTTGATGGTTTTTGACAGGCAGCAATTTTAAATATTTATAAAGTCAGATTTTACAATCTTTTACTTTAAATACTGTGTTTTTACATGTAAATCAAGCAAAACATTTTAAGATATTATACAAAAGAATATGAGTTGTGTTCTTTAATAGGAAGAAAAAATTTATAGGGAAAAATAATTAAATATTTGAAAATATGTGCTTTATTAGTACTATAAAATCAAGTTCTGGAAGCAATTTTTAACTGTGTTGTATGGACTTTGTAGGGATAGGGAGAGGGCTGGGGGGAAGAAACATAACAAAAGTTTTGAATATCTGTGTTTGCTTGGCACCGGGCTTGGTGCTTCAGATTGGTGAATGATTTAATACTCAGACCAGCCCTATGAGATCATTAATCTACCTATTTTACAGTTTCCATTCATCTGACAAACATTTGTAGAGCTCAGTATCAATTTTTAGATATCCTTTCATAGGAAGTGAAAAAAATAAATCCAAACTAGTCTTTGCACAAAGAGGATTTATTTTATTGTGAAAAAGTCTGACAGTTAGTTCTAACTTCCATGGTCGATTAACTGGGGTCTCTAACTGGTCTCTCATGAGTCATGTGCCTCTCCCTAAATCAGTCACTGTGAATAGGGGATTGTGGTCAGTGGTCTCAATGGCATAGCATAGACAACATGTTTCCCCTTTGGAAACTTGGAGTTGAGTAAGTTCTTCACAAGTGCCTGCGCTGAGGGAGCAGCATGAACCCCAGCCAAAACTCAGGTTGGGATTTGCGCCCACAAGTTTGGGCCTCTAACCTACTGTCTTTTGATTGAGATTGCACACCAGGTTCCAGGACTTAATGAAGCTCTGGTTCTTTATGTCAGTGCAGAAGGAATTTAGTGAGAAGTAAAGTGATAGGTAAGAAGTGAATTTATTTAGAGATACACATTCTATAGACAGAATGCAGTTCATCTCAAAAGGTGAGAGCAGCCGTTTTAAATATGGCGGGTTAGTTTTTATGAGCTGGGTAATTTCATAGGCTATCAAGTGGATGGGTTGTTCCAACTGTTTTGGGAAAGGAGGGGATTTCCAGAAATTGAGCCATTACCATCTTTGGGGCCTTTATGGTCAGCCTGGGAACTGTCTTGGCACCAGCTGTTGTGTCATTTGAGCATATTACAATGAGCATACAGTGATGGCTAAACATCCACTGGAAGTCAAATCTTCTGCCATCTTGGGCCTAATTGGTTCTAACCAGTTATATTGTCTCCTCAATGGCCACACCATTCTTTTAAAAGTTGTGCCTTATCTCCTTCCCTCTTGTTTTAGAACAAAAGATTAAAAACAGGAAAGAATCTCAGGGTAGAATAATACTTGAGGAGAGAGCAGAGGAACGGGAGTTCACAAAGGAGGGTAATAAGAATATTTTCAGTGAGGCAAGGGGAGTAGGAAAGAGTAGCATCCCCTGAGTCCAAGGGAAGGAAATATTTCAAGGAGTCAGAAGTCAACAATGTTAAATTCAGAACTGAGGTCAAATAACAACGGGTCTGAAAGATGTCCATTGGATTTGCAAATGAGAGAGATGAAACTAAGGTGTCACTAAGGGGCCAAAGAGCTCATTATCTAGAAGTAAGAGAGGCTATGGGCTAAAGGAATGAGAGTTTGTGATCTAACTGGTAAAGCTCAAGATTTCAGAGTTACAGTTTTAATGGACAATGAAGTAAAAAAGCTTTAATCTAGGAGGTGAATGAGTGTTAAGGTGAGACATTGACTTCACAAATTTAATATGAAGACCGAGAAAGATCTCAAATCCATAAAAGTGAGAGATGGCTGGGGATTTGATAGTAGGTTGGTGTGGAGAGATAGTTGAACCTTATAAAAGAAGGCCTTTCCTAAAGAAGAAGAAAATTAAAGGTGTGGAAGGGATGATAGGCAAGTCGAAGAATATTTACACTTCTCCCAGGCCTCGTGGTTTGTGTGGAGCAAGAAAAGAGATGCTCCCATTCCAAAGAGGAAAGAAGGTGGGGATGGGAAAGCAAAGGACTTCACCATTTCTGAATGGCTAAATAAATATCTGGATATATTTTAAACAAAATATAATCAATATGTAGTAAAGACTATATAATAAAGAATCTCTTGCCCAAAGAGAAGCTCTGGATTTTGTTTTTGGCTTCTGGGAGGTTATCTCTGGGTCCTAGTATTGCTGTGCCTGATAGAGTCTTTGTTTGCCTGGGGGCCTTGTGTCACACTGGATAATCCAACAGTGTGATTTAGGCTGGAGGCTGTCTACTGCTGCGTAGTCTTGGGGGGGGCTGACCACTTGGTCTAGTGGGGGATGACCACTCTAGAAAGAACAGCAATGTGACTTAAAGTTGAGGCTCTGGATCAGTCAACCAATTGAGATTAACTATGGAGGAAAGGAAATGAGTCAATCACGCTTACATGATGAACCCCTAAAAGCTAAAAACTCTGGACACAAAGCTCAGATGAGCTTCCCTGGTTGGCTGTGCTCCTTATGTATTGTCATACATCAGTACTGGGAGATCAACCTCTTTCTGACCCCAGGAGAAAAACAAAAGAAGCTCTGCCTATGGCACTTCTCCTGGACTCTGTCCTGTGTGCCTTTTCCTTTGCTTGATTTTAACCTATATCCTTTCCCTATAATCAACCCTAATCCTGACAATAATGGCTTTCAGTTCTTTGAGTCCTTCTGCTAATTACTGAAGCTGAGGATTCAAACTTGGTGTCAGAAGTGAGGGTAGTCTTGGAGAAGATGCCCTCTAACTTTATGGATGGCCTAAACACCTTGCAGTAGGAAAAAGTCTGCAGATATCACTTTCTTTGCTTTCTTATAGAATACAGTTTATGTTCTGAGACATTGTGTACTTTTAAAATAATGCATTTATTAGATTTCTTTATCCAGTATTTAATAGGTTCATGAGCTCATTCAGTAAACACCTGTTGAATTTAACTGAGAGTAATTAAGGAAGTTAGGAAAGAATCCATTTAAATTGTTTCTGGTGTACATTTTATCAATTTTTGTTTTATTAAAGAGAAAATACTTTATGTTATATTATTAATACTTAGTTCAGTTCAGTCACTCAGTCATGTCTGACTGCTTGCGACCCCATGGACCGCAGCACACCAGGCCTCCCTGTCCACCAGCTCCCTGAATCTACCCCAACTCATGTCCAATGAGTCAGTGATGCCATCCAACCATCTCATCCTCTGTCGCCCCCTTCTCCTCCTGCCTTCAATCTTTCCCAGCATCAGGATCTTCTCAAATGAATCAGCTCTTCACATCAGGTGGCCAAAGTATTGGAGTTTCAGCTTCAACATCAGTCCTTCCAATGAACATCCAGGACTGATCTCCTTTTGGATGGACTGGTTGGATCTCCTTGCAATCCAAGGGATTCTCAAGAGTCTTCTCCAACACCACAGTTCAAAAGCATCAGTTCTCGGGGCTGGTGCAGCGAGATTTCCTGGGGGGGGGGGTGGAGGGAAGAGGGAGGGGGTTTCCGGATGGGAAGCATATGTAAACCCATGGTGATATCATGACAATGTATGGCAAAAACAATTAAAAAATTAAAAAAAAATTAAAATTAAAAAAAAAAAAAAGCATCAGTTCTTCGGCACTCAGCTTTCTTTGTAGTCCAACTCTCACGTCCATATATGACCACTGGAAAAACCATAGCCTTGACTAGATGGACCTTTGTTGGCAAAGTCTCCGCTTTTTAATATGCTATCTAGGTTGGTCATAACTTTCCTTCCAAGACGTAAGCGTCTTTTAATTTCATGGCTGTAGTCACCATCTGCAGTGATTTTGTAGCCCAGAAAGATAAAGTCAGCCGCTGTTTCCACTGTTTCCCCATCTATTTGAATAATTGTATAAGTTTGGGCAAATCACATCATTTCTTTGAGTTTGATCATTTCTAAAATTGAAGATAATACCTTTCCCATACATACTAATTAAGATTGAGGATTAGTGAAAGATGAAGGGTAGAATGAATGAGAGATGTCACTAAAAATTTCTAGTCTACTACCTGGCACATAGTTTGTGCTCCATAGATATTAACTGATATAATGATAATATCCCAGGAATTTATATCATTCATGCTTTATAAATTTCATTGACTAAAAACTGTTAAGTAGCTAACATTTCTGAACTCAATTTTCCTTTTTTTAAGACACCAATTCCACCTTTGTGCAAATTTGAGGTGAAAGCATTATAATAATATTAGTCAAATGTTCACTAGAAACTAGTTACTAAGCCCATAGAAATCATTGCACTTCATGAATATGGTTTATGAAATATGATAGAATTAAACTACATTTTTTATCATTGAAAATCTTGTATTTAAATAAATTGATTCCAATGTTTTCATACATTGGCTATGAATAACAATTTCTAGCTCCGTTTTGATTACTACATAATTAAAACTACATTTTTGTTCTGTCATTGCCACTAGCATGGACTTGTGATGATTAATGCTGTTTTCTAAAGCTTTTGTTTCCATTTGATTTGCATCAGTTAAGGCACATTCCTGAAATACTTAGCAACACAATTCTTAACTAAAAAATTAATCATTGTTGTAGAAAGTTTTCACCATTCTTGATCAAATAAAGAATGCTTTCAAGTCAGTCATTTTTAGAGTATGATTCTGTTGTGTGTGTGTGAATAGGGTAGTGTGTGTGTGTGTGTGTGTGTGTGTGTGTGTAAAATACAAGGGTGATTTTACCAATCACATGGGTGGTTTCTTGGCCTTAGGAATAAGAATGGATATTTTTTATTTAAAGTTGTAAGTCATGAAAAAGCAATCTTTCATCAAGTATTCAAAACAGGCTGTCAATTCCATTCAGAGCTGCAAACCACAAGGAGGAAACTTTCTTTCTTTTTGAACTGTTGGGTTTCCAGAAGGAAATAAAGAGAAGCAGAGTCATCGCCCCGTTCTTTTTACTTCTCTCCTTTCCTTAACGTCTCTCTCCTTCCACTCTTCAGCATAATAGCTTTTATATCCTCAGGGATTCCGTGAGTCACTTTGGATCTTAGTTACAAAAGTTTGTGGGCGAAATCCCCTGGAGGCAGAGACCTTTTCAAGGCTAGGAAAAGCTCAGGAAACTGTTTCTATGGACACAGGTCGCATTGCCGAGGGCCTAAATCCGGCAGAAGAGTTGCCAGGGCCAGGAGAGAAAAGGAAGGAGGTGCGGTTTGGGGAGGCGGAGGCGTCGGAAGTTTGGAAGCTAAAATTTGTATGGAGAAGGAAAGCGAAGTAAGAAACGCATGCTTTTATTAAGTCGTAGGCCCTTTTCCTCCCCAGCCGATAACAGAACCTTCTCCCCCGGGATCTGGCTGGGGAGGGGCTGGGCGCAGGCGCCGCCGTCCGCTGGTTGCGGAGCGGCTCCCCGCAGGGTTTCCCGGGTGAGCGTGGGACCCAGGTGGGAGGCAGGCCTCAGGGGCTTCTCCCAGCTTCCTTGAAAGGACTTTTGCCTCTTCTGTACTTTATGTTAAGGAGTTTCCTCCATCACAACATTTGATATTTTGGTTTCCTATTACAGGACCACAGGCAGAGGGTATTTGCGAAGGGCTCCCTGATTTCCAGGTACCCCTGAGCCTCTTCGCGCGGCCCTCCTGAGATGGAGGCTCCGGGGGAAGGTGGACTGGAGGACCGGCCTGAAGTGCGGGCGGGCTCCAGGCCCCTTAATCGGTGCATTTCAAAAACGGACAGAACGGTTGTGGAGGGGCTGGTTGAAGTTGATCACTCCAGCAATGATTGTGATGCGATTTCAGATATGCCAAGAAGAGTCTTCCTATCCTAATCTCATTGGTTGCTCACAATGGCACTCCCCAGAGCTTATACACATACTTGTAAAACATCTTTGATATTTTTCCTTAGAAGCTTACCATCCAACCTCAAATTGCTGACAGGCACATTTTAGAAATGTTTGAAAACCAAGAATCAATTTTCTCCCCTGCTGTCATAACACAAAGGGGACAAGAAGTTATATAGTACGGATCTATGTCCCGAGGCCAGGATTAACCTTTAAATCTTCTAGTAGGGATTTTTCAAGTTCGTTCTCATGATCTGTGGGCTGTGTTGGTTTGCTAGACCTGCCACAACTGCAGTACCACACGTCAAGGTCCATGCTCAGGTTGGAAAAGAATTTCCAGGCGTGAGGCAGAAGGAGAGAGAAATAAAGTTTATCAGAGTGGGATATGCTGTTATGACAACGGGGCAGCTCAAGGGAGAACCAACGTTGAATGGGGGTCCTTAGTCCACTTTCATACCCGGGGTACAAGGAGTGGGACAGGGATCTTGCAGGTCATTTGCTTATTGGAAGAGGAACGTATACTGGGTGGAGGGAAGCATAGGGCAAATACCTCCTCCCTAGCGGGTAGGAGGGGAGACAGGTTATACTCTTCCATTAATAGTTACAACATGGGGGAGGGAAGGAGGATAAGGGTCTGGTTTTTCCATCCCTGCATTCCAAGACCCTCCTTGGCTATCTGCTCCTTCGTCCTTGGGTCACCACACCACAGACAGTATGACTTGAACAACAGTAATTTATTCCTCACAATTCTGGAGACTAGACCTTCAAGATCAACGTGCCTGCAGGATTGGTTTCTTCTTAAGCTTCTATCCTGGGCTTGCGGATGGACCCCTTTTCCCTGTGTCTCACCTGATCTTCCCTTTCTGCATATCGTCTGTGTCCTAATCTCCTCTTCCTGTATGCCACCAGGCACAGTGGATCAAGGCTCACTCTAGTGACCTCATTTTAACTATTTTAACTTAATTACTTTTTGTGTGTGTGTGTAATTCTTTTTTTTTTTTTTAATTTTCTTTACTTTATTGTGTTGGTTTTGCCATACATTGAAATGAGTCCGCCATGGGTATACATATGCTCCCCCTCCAGAACCCCCCTCCTTCTTCCCTCCCGATTCCCTCCCCCTGGGTCATCTCGGTGCACCAGCCCCAAGCATCAAACCTGGGCTGGCGATTGATTTCGCATATGATAATTAACATGTTTCAATGCCATTCTCCCATATCATCCCTCCCTTGCCCTCTTCCACAGAGTCCACGAGACTGTTCTATACATCTGCATTTCTTTTGCTGTCTCGCATGCAGGGTTCTCATTACCATCTTTCTAAATTCCATATATATGCGTTAGTATACTGTATTGTTGTTTTTCCTTCTGGCTTACTTCACTCTGGATAATAGGCTCCAGTTCCGTCCACCTGAGTAGAACTGATTCAAATGAATTTTTTTTTAATGCTGAGTAATATTCCATTGTGTATATGTACCACAGCTTTCTTATCCATTCGTCAGTTGATGGGCATCTAGGTTGCTTCCATGTCCTGGCCATTGTAAACAATTAATTACTTTTTTAAAAATAAAGACCCTCCCTCCAAAAACAGCCACACTCTGAGATACTTGGGATTAGCATTTCAATACGCAGATTTGAAGGTGACATAAGTCAGCCTGTAATATGAGTCAACATTTTAGACTTAAAAGGAATTCTCTTGTGTTTGTACTTGGAATGTGAGGTAAAGAAATTTAGCCATTATCTCAAATGGAGCAAAACATAATTACTTAACAACAAGTACTTTCTGGGTGCTCAGTATGGTGTTTAATGGGGCTTCCCAGGTGTCGCTAGTGGTAAAGAACCTGTCTGCCAATGCAAAAAACTTAAGAGATGTAGGTTCGATCCGCAGGTTGGGGACTAGCCCCTGGAGGAAGGCATGGCAACCCACTCCAGTATTATTGCCTGGAGAGTCCCATGGAGAGAGGAGCCTGGCGGGCTACAGACCATGGGGTCACAAAGAGCTAGACACTGAAGGGACTTAGCATGCAGGCACAGTGTTTAGTGGGCTGTGTCAGGTGCAAGTATAAGAGGTCTTTCCTGCAAGGAGTGAACATATGACCTGATGAAGCCAGATAAAGGGGTAAATGTTAATTTGAGCCTCCATTTTCTGGATAGTTGCTCAGTCCAGCCCTTTAGTTTATGAGTTTAAAGCCACTTTCAGTTTTCTTTAGTTTTTCCTTTAACAGGAGATATTTGCAACTTGCTGAAGAAGTCTTCTCAGCAGAGCCTATTATATTGGCAGCACTGGGCTTTTTGTTTGTTTGATCTTTGACTTTTTTCCAGTCAAAAAGTACTGTTAAAATGAATTCATGCTTTTTAAAAAGTAACTTTTTAGTTTGATGTTATTTTTAGTAATGACTCAATCTTTGATTGCTTATAATGTTGGCCTTGCAACCTTGAAATTGTTTGTTGATGTAGCCAAGTCTTTGCAGTGAAGCCAGTGGATGATTTACTATGAAACTGACTGGGAATTTCATTCTGCCCTAGTTGGCAAGTTCTCTATTTCATTAGGTTTTTTTTCAAAAACCTATCATTACTGAGCCAGTAATTAAGAACATAAATCTCAGTTTCCTTTAAAAATCATTTTACCAAGTTTAGATTTGGCAAGAACCAAATATTATAATTCACTCAACTTCATATTTCATCCCCAGTAAATCATCCTGAGTTAATATTATCCATCATAGATAAACTGGGATTGCTCCCCATAAAATGCTTTATTCAGAGACATCTCCAAACTAAATTATAATTTTCAGATCCCAGTTAGGTGTAAAATCCTTTGTCTAGTGCTGAGATTCAAAGAAGGTAAATCAATTCCTGCTTTAAATGAGATTTAACACAGTGAGAAAGAAATTTGTCAAATGGTAAATCTCTGTAGTACAATGTGCCAAGTTCTATCATGAAGGATGAAATACAATAGCACATAATAAAATGTAACTGTCACTGGGACAAAGAATGAGGGAATGTCAAAGAGAGTCTTATAAAAGAGCTTGCCTTTACATTGCTGTGCTGCATGCTCATTCATGTTTGATTCTTTGCGACTTCATGCACTTTAGCCTGCCAGGCTCCTCTGTCCATGGAATTTTCCAGGCAAGAATACTAGAGCAGTTTGCTATTTTCCTACTCCAAGGGATATTCCCAACCCAGAGGTTGAATCCACGTCTCTTGTGTCTTCGGCATTGGCAAGTGGATTCTTTATCACTGTGCCACCTGGCAAGCCTACCTTTACATTAGGAGTTGAGAAAGGATAGGCTTTTGACTAGAAGACATTAGGAAAGAACATCCCAATGAAATGAAAAGCAGGCATGGGACTTATCTAGTGGTTCAGAGGCTAAGACTTTGAGCTCCCAGTGCAAGGGGCCTGGGTTCAATCTCTGGTCAGGGAACTATGATCCCACGTGTCTAGTTTTCATGTTGCAATGAAGACTGAAGAACCCGTATGCTGCCACTAAGACCCGGCACACTCAAACAAATAAATATTTTTAAAAGAAAGAAAGCAGGAGTGAAGGACATGCTTGGAAAGGGGCAGGATGTGTCTGGGGAAAAGAAATGGTAAAGCCTGGCAGAAGAAGATGGGTTATGGGGGAGGTTAACTGGAAAGGTGGAGTGAGCCAGGTATCTGGACTGTTTTCTTGCACTGTCCTGTATGTCATCTACAGAGTCTGCATGTTCCTCTGCAGATACTGGGGAGCAGACTGAGGTTTGAGGGCTGGAGCTGGACCAGATCAGTGTCCTGTTTAATTAAGCCAGCTCTAATGGCATTTTGAAGGACTAATATTTGAGGAATGAAAAGGAAAGTTAAGGAGGTTAAAAGCAAATTAGGGAGAGTAGAGTGCAGTAACTGAGAGAACGGGAAATGAACATCTTAAGGTCTGAAGGAAGATAACAGCATTGAAAGTAAAACCCAGGATCACAAAGGCCTTGTCCACTTGGGGTCAATGTAGCCTCACTGTACATGGAATTATGTGAAAGACTATTGGTCCATTTTAACCCCAAGATTCTATGGGTTAGGCTTCTGTGACCACATAAGAACTCTCCATTCCAGAAAGGAGCATTTCCCTAGCAACTGTAAGTGTATATAAGATTGCCTCAGTTGTATCTATGCATATTTAAGAAATGAGATCATCTCTTTCACCCCTAGTTAATATATCATTGAAAGGTGGATGATTAGATCTATTTACTTGAATACAAACTAGTTTTGTTTTTTGATGAGTCTCCAAATGACAACCCACTCCAGTACTCTTGCCTGGAAAATCCCATGGATGGATTAGCCTGGTAGGCTACAGTCCATGGGGTCACAGAGAGTTGGACACGGCTGAGAAACTTCACTTTCACTTTCTAGTGTGGCAACATCATAATTCCTACCAAAGTAGCATCAAACTGTCTCCCTAAACACTTGCTATATATTCAAGACCTACACTAATGCCTTATGAGACAATGAGTTTTAGTTTTTGTTGACTGAACTCAGAAAAAAGAATTGAATAAAAAATTGAGAAGTAAAGCTATGAGAAAATTAGAGAAGAAAAGAAAAAGATAATAGATGACATGGTACACAAGATATTAAATTTCTGAATTAAAATAGAATATACTGAATTACTGAATTAAATAGAAGACACTGACTTGCTGAATAAATTCTCTTTGTTTCCCAAGTTCCAAGCATTTAGTTTGGGTATAATTGAAGAAATATCCTGTGAAGTAGGCCATCAGACATACAGAGACCATTGGTGAGTGCATGGCGACAGGTATGCAGAAAAAAACAAAATGATATGCAGATGTGGAACATGCATTTTCCAGAATTTACAGGTAATCTCATACATTTTATCCCTAACCAGTAAGTGTATCATTACTTATATTTACTTCTTTCACTTATCAAACACTTTATGTGTCACTTGCATTCACTCAGTTAAACCTCATAATAGCCCAAATGAAGTGGGTTCTTCTATTATTTCCTTTTTATGAATGGGACAATACAGAAAGGGTAGACAATTAGCCCATAGTCACACAGCTGGTAAGTAGCAGAGCCAAGGATTCAAACCCATGCAGCCCAATTTTAGATTTCATGTTCTTAACCAGTATACTACACTGCCTTTCTAAGTTTGAAGGTGCGAGAGAAGGCAGTGTTTTTTAATGTTATAGCTTCATCTAGGAGAACCACAACAGGACTCTGAAAGATTTATGCATACTCATAAAGGTAAATGCAAACTAAAAGCAAGCATCAGTTCAGTTCAGTCACTCAGTTGTGTCCAACACTTTGAAACCCCATGTACCACAGTATGTCAGGACTCCCTGTCCAGCACCAACTCCCAGAATCTACCCAAACTTATGTCCATTGAGTCGGTGATGCCATCCAACCATCTTAGCCTCTGTTGTCCCCTTCTTCTCCTGCTTTGAATCTTTCCCAGCATCAGAGTCTTCTCAAATGAGTCAGTTCTTTGCATGAGGTGGCCAAAGTATTAGAGTTTCAGTTTCAACATCAGTCCTTTCAATGACCACTCAGGACTGATCTCCTTTAGGATGGACTGGTTGGATCTCCTTGCAGTCCAAGGGACTCTCAAGAGTCTTCTACAACACCACAGTTCAAAAGCATCAATTCTTCAATACTCAGCTTTCTTTATAGTCCAACTCTCACATCCATGCATGACTACTGGAAAAACCATAGCCTTGACTAGACGGACCTTTGTCAGCAAAGTAATGTCCCTGCTTTTTAATATGCTGTCTAGGTTGGTCATAACTTTCCTTCCAAGGAGTAAGCGTCTTTTACTTTCATGGCTGCAATCACCATCTGCAGTGATTTTGGAGCCCAGAAAAATAAAGTCAGCCACTGTTTCTACTCTTTCCCCATCTATTTGCCATGAAGTGATGGGACTGGATGCCAGGATCTTTATTTTCTGAATGTTGAGCTTTAAGCCAACTTTTTCACGCTCCTCTTTCACTTTCTTCCAGAGGCTCTTTAGTTCCTCTTCACTTTCTGCCATAAGGGTGGTGTCATCTGCATATCTGAGGTTATTGATATTTCTCCAGGCAATCTTGATTCCAGCTTGTGCTTCATCCAGCCCAGCGTTTCTCCTGATGTACTCTGCATATAAGTTAAATAAGCACGGTGACAATATACAGCCTTGAGGTACTCCTTTCCTGAATTGGAACTAGTCTGTTGTTCCATGTCCAGTTCTAACTGTGGTTTCCTGATCTGCATACAGGTTTCTCAGGAGGCAGGTCAGGTGATCTGGTATTCCCATTTCTTTAAGAATTTTCCATAGTTTATTGTGATCCACACAGTCACAATAAAAAGTCTGCCTTTTATTTCAATAAAGCAGAAATAGATTTTTTTTCTGGAACTTTCTTGCTTTTTCGATGATTCAGCAGATGTTGGCAATTTGATCTCTGGTTCCTCTGCCTTTCATTTATCATTTTCCATTCCCTCTATGGCTGGTGATTAATTCATTTATTCAGGTTTTTAGGTATTTGGGATGCAAGGATGAGTTAGATCTGCCTCTGGCCTTCAATAAACAGTATAGAGTGGGGATAATGTATATCAAATGCTTCAAGAGCGTGTGATTAAAGAACTAGGACAGCAGTATACATAGACTGTCATGTGAATGTAGACATTGGACATCTAAATCACAGTTTATCAGGAAAGCCTCCCAGCAGAAGTGTTATTTCTACTGGATTTTGAGGGATGCATTGGACTTAGAAATACAGAGAACGGATAACAGCATTGTAGGCAGAGGAAACAGCAAAGGCAAAGCAACTAGTGAAGGAAAATACATCACATTCAAGGACTGCAGGTTGTTCCTCAGGACTGGGATATCAAGGATACATGAGGAGGAGGCAGGTGAGGCTCAAGACTTATTCAGAGGCCAAACCTTGAGCCTTGTAGGCTAAATCAAGGAGCTTGACCTTTGTCCTGAAATCTATAGGGAGGGGTTGAAGTGTAATCAGGGAGGCATATCATTGTATTTTTCTTGAAAACATAATTCCGGCAAAAGTAAGAATAAAACGGATGGGATAGAACAAATGTACAAAGATATTTTGAAACTGTTGGCAATAACCCGGACAAGTTATGGAATCTTACATTGAGACAAATAGCAATGTGAGTGGATAAGAGGAAAAAAACTGAAAAGATATGTAGGATGTAGAATATACAAGAGAAAGTGGCTATTATATATTTAGGGAAAGAGTAGGAAGGAGTTTTCCAGGAGTGTGTTAGTGTTAGTCACTCAGTCGTGTCTGACTCTTTGCGATCCCGTGGACTGTAGCCCATCAGGCTTCTCTGTCCGTGGAATTTTCCAGGCAAGAATACGGGAATGGGTGGCCATTCCCTTCTTCAGGGGATCTTCCCAACCCAGGGACTGAACCCAAGTTTTCTGCAGACAGAAATGCAGGCAGATTCTTTACCGTCTGAGGCATAAGGAAGCCCTAATTAATTGTAAATACCTCTATTTTTAAGCTCAAATTATTCCCTAGTTTGGTTCCCATCTCTTAGCCAAAATTTCAGTGATGTACGCTTTTACTTTATCTCTAAACCAAAACAGAAAATTTGCCATTATTCTTTTTTTAAATCTTGATTTCTAGTGAGAGATACCTATTCTACTCTGTTGTGCTCAAAATAAGAAAACGTTTTAGAGTAGTGGGAGCCAATGACCTAGCAGAGATTTGAGAAGCAATCAGGAGAGAAGACAAAATCAACAAGCCAGAGCTTCTGGTATTTATTTGCCATTTGTCTCTTGGTAAGAAAATCCTGATTTTCACCTGACTGTATCACAGAGATAAAGGGACTGCAAGTCCAGGCTTCCCTTTTAGCTGGGTGCAGCTATTTTACTACGGCTATTCCTGGAGAGGGGTGACCAAATTCTAGTTTGGGGAACAGCTGCTTTAGAAGGGCTTAAAAAAATATATCCCTGGTCTTTACTTCTGTAAATCCTGACTTAGTGGGTCTGAGGAGGTAACTGGGAATTTGTGCTTTTTGAAACCTTTTGAGTTGATTCTGCAGTGTAACTAGGATTGAAAACCATTATAACTCCTAAGTTTATGGACTGGATGCCTAAGATATAATCTATGTGATAATAAATGTTGGAAGAGATTTTTGGCTAAGGGAGCAGAAGAACAGATTTACTTTTAGTCTTACGTTTGGGCCACCTGTGGGAAATCTGGACTGAGTGAGGTATATAGGTTGGAACTGAGAAGAGAGATTTTGTTTGGAAATAGATGGTGGTAGATGAAGTCCTGAGTTTGGAAGGTCATCCTGAAAGAATATATGGAGTAGTGGAAAAATGGCTGAACATTTAAGAATGCTAGTATTTAGGAAGTAGTCTGAGAAAGAAGGGCAAGTTGAAGATATTGGCAAGGAATGTTTAGAGAAGGTAAGAAGACAGGACTGTTGTCATAGAAACCAAGAGAAGGGAGACTTGTAGAAAGCAGTGGTTAACATTAGCAAAAAGTTTAAAAAAACTCAAATAAGATAGATAAGAGCAGAAAAGTGTCCACCTATTTATAAAATGGTGACCCTGGTAACTTATGAGAGCAGATTTAGAGGAATAGGTTAAGAGGAAGTCAAATGATGACTGACTGAGAAGGAAAAGGTATGTAAAAAATTAAGAATTTGGCAATCAAGGGAAGATGAAAGAGAGTGTAATGGCTAGTAGGAGAATAGAGGAATGTTTTCCTTTTTTCTTTTTTTTTTTTTTAATAGACAAGTCCTGAGCATGCTAAGGAGAAGGAATTGGTAAAGAAAAACAATAAAAAATAAAGGGACGAGGAAATTAAAAAAATGAAAACAATTCCTCTAGGAGTCTAGAGATAGTAGAGTCTAGGGTATATGGGAGGAATTAGCTTTGGATGGGAGAGGCAACACTTCTATTAAAATTAAAATACAAATGAGATGGCAATGGATGGATGCCATTGAGACTTTGGTATGAGAAGTGGAAGTTAAAGAAGTTCTTACTGATGGTCTCTCTCTCTCTCTCTTTTTTTTTTCTTTTTGTAAAATAGGAGAGACTCTTTGCCTTGTCTAGGAAGATGGATGTCACTAGAAAAATGTCTGCCAAGAGACAACTTACTTACTTAGACAACTTACTGTGATAGATACTAGCATAGTGTGTTTCATGTAATGGAGTTAGTGGCTAGAAGCCAAATGAAATGTTTATCATTAAATGAAATTATATGCTGATAGAAATAGAACAATGAAGTAGAATTTATGCCCATAGAAGTATAAATATGAAACCAAAGTATGAAGCCAATATGCTGGCTTAAAATAGACATTAAAATTAAAGATTAAATCAAGGGAGGACAGATGGTCAAATTGAGGGACATTTAATATAGTCTGGATGCTCTTGATTAAAAGGTTAGTTTTTACTTCATGCAAAAGCAGTTGGGATGCATCATCATATTAGACCTGGTGGTCCTTTGCTCTCAGCATTTACTTGAAGAGACACAGCTAGATTCTTGGTACCCCGGGATGATGATGGAAGCAAGCCAGTTAGGCTGGGGTGTTACCTCACCTGCACTCTCCCCCCTGCCCTTCACCCACTGGCATGTTGCCAAAGAGCCATGAAAACATTTGCAAGCTAAAAAAGGAAATTTTGCCTCCAAAATGTGAAAATAAGACTGCAAAACTGACACTAATAACATTCTCTCAGTTTCATTGTCAAACTTCGTATTCTTTACTTCAAAAAAAACTCATGGTAAGCACAGTGATTTGCCAGAAATCATATCATGACTAAATAATTTGCTCATAGAAAGATAATTTTAAATCAAAAACATAAAAATTTCCTTCAAATTACAGTTTTCTCTGTGTGTTTATAAAAAAAATTAGAATGATGTGACATAGCTTAAAATGTCTGATGTGATGTTGAAGATGAGGGACTGTAGAAGTAAAAGGCATAAGACATTTTACCCTTTAAAAGCCTGCTTTCTCTCCCTCCCACAGTAAGCAGCAAGTCTCCGTTCCCTCATATAATTTACATCTTACTCAAACTGGGAAATGCATTCCTTTGATTCTTCTAGTTATTTACCTCTGTGTGTTTTACTTAGAAATAGAAAATCTTTGTCCCCAATAAAATAAATTTTGGTGAGAATTATAGTATCCTTCCCCATATTTGAAGTCATATTATGTTTGAGAGAAACACAGAAGCTAAAATTCCTGTAGCTGTTTTTAGATATATAAAGGGGGTGGTTTCTAAATCTGAGAAGACAGTATGCAGTGTCCAGATAATCTCTAGTTTCTCCCCTACTCTCCTGTAGGAGACCCAGAGAATCTGAGGCATTCACACTGTGCTAACACCTTTACCCTACATCTCTCTTTTCCAAGCTGCAACCCAAGATTATGTGGTTCATACCAAGGCAGGCCATCTGCATAGCTCACAAGAGTCCTTTGTCACATAGGACCACATCATGGGATGGAGGTGGAGTATTTAGATGTAGCAAGATGTCAGAGGGCTTACTGGGATGGTGAGACACCAGCAGAGCATCAGGATTTCACCAGCACAATAGATGGTAAAGGAAAGAAAATAGAAAGACAGCTAAAAGAAACCAAGTAGAAAATAATTTGAGCTTTTGGCATAGGGTTCTTAATTCTTGTCTTTTCACGCTTTATTGCCTCTGTGTGATGTTGACTGAAAAATATACAACATGGGAACATTGCATAAAAAGTTTTTGAGCTAAAAAGAATCTTATTGTAGACATTGAAGTTCACTAGAACATCACAAAGAACATGTTCACTAGAATTCGATACTTTCTGTGAAGTTTTACAGACATTTAAATAAATGTCGTGGGAGCCCATTCAATTCAGTGAACAAAAATATGTTGAATGCATGAATGTCTACTCAAATTTTTAAAATAAATAAATAAGTAAAATAGAGGGAGTTTTGGGTTGGTATTCCTGATCCTTGCCTCCACTCTGCCCCTAGATATTTGTATTGCATTATAAGGTACTTTGTGGCTTTTAATTTTCTCATCGGAAAATGGAAATAAATTAGACCAGATTCTAGTGGCTAACATTCAAGTCCCCAAAACTAATGTGGACCGTCTGAGCCCAGATGAGATTTGTAGCAAATTGATTAACTGGAAATATGAACTATTATGGCAACAGACCCTTCCCAGCTTGGCTGCTGCTCCTTCTGTGTGACTGATTGCCTGCTAAGTGCTATATTAACAGTCTTGAATCGCTGACCAATTTAATTTGAATGTAATTAATTCTATAAATGTGAACTCTCCTTATTTACTTTCATTAAAATTAAATCATGACAAAAAGAAGATATAAATGAAACTGCATGCCCTTGCTTCAAGTATGAGTCACATCTGGTTCTCATACAGTAATCTTGAACTTTCTTCAGCTCACCTTTAATCATGCATATAAAAATTCCTGGGGCCCACATGCTTCTGGGAATTCTGGTCATATGAGCTTCTATCTAAAACATTTGAGTACTTCTACAATTCTGTAATTTGTTCCATGATCTAGAAAAGAACTGTATTCTTTTCTTCACCTAAAACAGTGTTGGAAAGGTGTGTCTCTGAATTTATGCCTAAATAATTAATTATATATTTAATTTTGTTTTGGAGATTTATTCTCACCCCTCTTCCTTTTAAATAGGAATTTACTGACTAACAATGGCAGAAAGAGTCTTAGAGAAGTTGGATATTCTTGATGAGCAAGCAAAGACCCTCTTGGCTACAAGAGCAAAGGTTTGTAAAATACAAGCTAAAACTCACTAAATTTTATCATTAAAAGGTTATCATTTCAAACGTGAATGGGCTACAGACTAATTTTTAAAAAGGTAATAATTGCATTCGTTGAAAGAGTCATCTATGTAATACTATAAAGAATTGATTAAATATACGAGGTTAACTTCCAGCCAGCTGTAATGTTTGTTTATGATGCATCTAACCTATTTTTTTTTTTTTTTAATCCTAAGTAGTCAAATAGTAAGTGTGACTACTCCTGGGACTTCCCAGGTGGTTTAGTGACTCTGTGCTGCCCATGCAGGGACCCTGGGTTCAATCCCTGTTAAGGGAATTAGATCCCACATGCCACAACTAAGTGTTCATGTGCCACAACTAAAGGCCCCACGACCAAGACCCAGCACAGATAAATAAATAAATATTTTTTTAAAATGTGACTTCTATAGTTTTTACTTATATGTTAAACCTAAAAACTTGTTTAGTTGGTTCATTAAAAGGAAGACAATATTTGATATAATTTCTACCAAATTAGAAATAAAGTTCTTAGGAAATAAACTGAAAAATGTTTGTTGTTTAACTGCTAAATCATGTCGAACTCTTTTGGAGCCCTATGGACTGTAGCCACCAGGCTCCCCTGTCCATAGGATTTCCCAATCAAGAATATTGGAGTAGGTAGCCATTTCCTTCTCCAGAGGATCTTCCCTACCCAGGGATGCAATGTCTCCTGCATTGCGGTGGATTCTTTACCACTGAGCCACCAGGGAAGACCCAAAAGAATGAGACTCTTATAAAAGTAAATAGAAGATATTAATAAAGAATACAGTTCTGAAACACCAGATTTTTTACATATGAGCAATTTAATTTGGTTACAAAAAGACTTGTAAGATAATATAACAATGTGGATAAATGAAGTATAATTAAAGAGCAGTGGAGTTTGAGAAATCAAGGAGGACACCACAAAGAGAAACTCTTAAGTGAATAAACATATTTGCAAACCTGAAAATGAAAGCATTAATGTTTAAATAATAATTTGGTTTCTTTTTAATATTTCATAATCTCCTTTCATTCAGAAAATAGAGAAATATGGAAAAATGGAATACATTCATTCTGTTATAGCTACCAAAATTTTGAAATACCAAACCAAGGGTAACTTAACTAAAGCAAACCTGTTAGACTTTGACACCCCAAAGTTTATTGCTTTTTAACTTTTTATTTTAAATGAATTGTAATTTACTTTAAAAATATAATCAGAGATAAATCTATTAAATTTGTCAAAAAATTTCTTTATACATAAAATGTTAAGTTATAATTAGTAATAATAATTCTTACTTTTTCTGGGAACTTCCTTTGCACAAGGAATTTCTATGTATTTTCTCATTTTGTGCTACTATGCTTTATTCATATGACTGATAGAAAATTCTCTGGAAGTTCCTTTAAAAGTATATAACATCATTTAAAAAATATTTTATTAATTTTCAAGTTATATTTTTGGAAACAAGTTAAGTAATATATATAGATATATATAAAGAAAATTGTACATAAGGAAAATGATATAAAGAAATATTAGTAGTCTTTGGGCTCTTCCCTCTAATCCTTTCCTCTGAGGCAGACTCATTGTAGCAGTTGGGGCTTATCCATCTACAACTTTTGTAGTCTTACAAAGATATACAAATATGAATATATGATTGTATATATACATTTATCTTTACTTACAAATATCTATATACAGGTATATATTTACATACACATATATTTGTGACAATAGAGTATCTCTCTTTATTGACAAAAAAATGAAATACAATATATAAATCAGTTTGGTGATTGCTTCTTTATTTTTTAAAATCTTTTATTTTGAAATAATCGTAGATTCACAGGGAGTTACAGAAATAGTACAAATAGTTCCTTGTACCTTTCCTCAGTTGACCCCAAAAAGTGACATCTTACATAGTTGTAGTTCACTAGCCAAAACCAGATGAGTCACATCCAACATTGACACTGGTATATTGCTGTTAACCAGACTACAGACTTTACCCAATCATCTCCATTTTTTAACCTTTATTCATTTGTATCTGTAGTTTTATGCAATTTTATCACATCACAGATTGTGGAAACTACCATAATCAAAGCATATTACACCTCCATCCTATAAAAGTAGTCCCTCATGTTACTTCTTTGTATTTGGATCCACGTGTTATTGTTTAGTCACTAAATTGTGTCCAACTCTTTGTGAACCTATGGACTATAGCCTGCCAGGCTCCTCTGTCCATGGAATCTTCCAGGTAAGAGTACTGGAACGGGCTGCGATTTCCTCCTCTAGGGGATCTTCCCAACCTAGGGACTGAACCCACATCTTTTGCATCTCCTGCATTGCAGGCAGATTCTTTACCACTGAGCCACCCGGGAAGCCCATTCCCCCATCCCAATTCTGTCTCTATCCCCAGCAATGACTAATTTGTTCTTCATATCTATAGTTTTGTAATCTTGAGAATGTTATATAAATGAAATTATTCAGTGTGTAAAATTTTGAGATTGACTATTTCGCTGTGCCCTTGAGGTCCATTAAGTTTTTGCATGGAGTGATAATGTTTTTTTTATGGTAAATAATATATAAAATGTATTGCTGAGTAGTATTCCATTATATGAATGTACAGAGTTTGAATTGCTTACCCACTGAAGGATATTTCATTGTTTTCAGTATTTTGCTTTTAAAAATAAGGGTGCTAAAAAAATAAGCTAAAGTAAAGCTGCTATGAATATTTAGGTAGAGGATTTTGTATGAAAGTAAGTTTTATTTCTTTGGGGTGAATGCCCAAGAGTGTGTCTGCCACTGCAGTGTCTGTCTCTCAGAATCAACCAGAGCCGCAAGGTTTGCTTTGAGTCCCCCATCCCTGTGCCTCGGTCTGGAAACGCCTTCAAGAATAAGCTAGGCTACTGTGGCGTTTGCCTCATTTGTTTCTCTTTCTTCAGGGATCATGGACCTGCTCTGCCTGTTTCCTAATGCCTGATTGTAGTTGTTTTCATGTACTTTGTCTGGTTTTCTAGTTGTTTATAGCAGAAGGACGATTACTGTTGCACTTAATCCCTCACTGGCAGAAACCGAAGTGCTCATATCCTATGATTTCCTTTTCAAGTTATTATTTCTTTACTCCTCTGTGCAATTCTCTGAGAGAGCTTTTTAGAGAAGATTTTCAGCTCCTTAACTCACTCTTTAGCTTTACCCTTTTTGCTCTTCAGTCCATCTGTATACATACTCGAACAGAATTCTCTTTTGATTGCTTTCCTAACTCAATTTCTGGCTCTGGCTCCACCGTGTATGTGGCTCCAGGGACAGAATGGGTTGGAGGGACCTGCCTGCTGTGGCCCCAGTAACTCTACAGATTAATAATTGTCCTTGCTGAATATATAGGTCATTCTTAAATTCTGAACTTTAGAATTCTGAACTTCAGAGGGAGCCTTCATGAGCATCTAGTCCATCACCTTCACTTAATAAATAGGAAAAGTCTGTACACAAGGTCTCCAATTTTCAGTCTGCATTATTTTTCCATTGTTGCCTGCCACATAAATTCTATGGCAGGCAGAGTTCTGTGCATGAGGGTGTATGTATAAAGTGAGATTAATTTTGTCCTTTCCATACAGGATTTTCCTCATGTAAAATGTACTCATTTTTTTCACTGTGTTATATTTTGGATGTGTTGCAGAAAAACTGCCTTCAGAGTCAAGTAAAGAGAAAGATTTCAGTGATACCCCTGACGTTTGATTTCCAGTTGGAACTTGAAAAGGATATTGCTATCTCCATGTCTAAGACAAACTCAGAGATCACAAAACACAGATCATCTGGCACTAAAAAACCAAAAAGGTTATCATCATAACTAAGTCAAACTTTCAGTCTGAAATTTTAAAGCATTATTTTTATTGACTTAGATTGTGCAATCTATATTAAATGTAAGCTTTGTCAACATAGGTATATTTCATAATGGTTATGAGTAGTAACCAGTAAGCTAGATTAGTATTCTGAATACTAGTTTATAAAATATTTATTATAATATTTCACCATTTCAGATGATAATTGTACATAGTAATTATAGTTCTGAATGTTTAAAGAAAGACTTTTGGAGCTTTATTATATCACTCCAAGTTAATATCAGGATTTATTTCAAGCTTCAACAAATATACAGCAAAAAAAAAAAGGTATTCCTAGAAAACTAAGTTAGGCAGTTTCTCTGTGTACTTACAAGGGGTAGCCTGAATATGTAATAATTGGTCTTTCATTGGCATTATGTATGTATGTAATGAGGAATAGTTTTTCTAGGCACTAGAAATGTGGAGGAGATCCAAGACAAAAGAAATAGTAAGATTTAGAATCAGTAAGACTTCAAATCAATTGGGCATTTGTGGTAGTGTGAATACTGCTCTTACGTCATTTATTTTTATTCTGTAGTAACTCAGCTTTCTGGTAGGCTTCCCCAGTGGCTCAATGGTAAAGAATCCGCTTGCCATGCAGTAGACATGGATGTGATCCATGGGTCGGGAAGATCCCCTGGTGAAGGAAATGGCAACCCACTCCAGTATTCTTGCCTGGGAAATCCCACTGAAAGAGTAGCCTGGCAGGCTATAGTCCATGGGGTCACAAAATAGTCAGACATGACTTAGCAACTAAACAGCAAAAGCAACTCAGTGTATTAAGTGCAGTTTCACAGATAACAAACCCAAGTCTTGGTGAGCTAAAATGACTTGCCCGGAGTCACACAGCTAGCAAGTGGCAGAAGCTACATTTAAATACGAGCGATCTGATTTCAGAGCCTATGCTCTTATCACTACCACATTCTAGACTGGTTTCCAGCTTTTGGTCTTGGTGATTAGATGTATTTTGGTGTTTTGTACTTAGGTAGAGATCATAGGTTGAAATGCAGATTGGGGTGGTTAAGAGATTAGAATGAGAAATGCTGAGCTTTAGGGCATCCAGGTGGTGGTATCTAAAAGACAATTGAACAAACATGTCTGAATATAAAGTAAAACAAGAATATTTAGACTCAAAATACAGCTTACTCAACTGTATTTTTGTTGTTTATGATTTACCAGGGTGTCAGAACATGTTTCCATTGTGCAGAAAAAGGGAGTTTGTTTCCAGCACAAATAAATATTAATGGTTTATATACTTTAGCTTTATCACAAACTTCTTTCACTACTACTTTGTTTTTATGTAGCTACGGCCAATACTTTTACTTCAAAATCGTTTATAGATCTATCCATGTTAAAATAGAATATTTTAATAATACATAGAAAAAGTTGCATAAAATAGAAGTTGGGCATGTAGAGAAGGGAAAAACAATGTATCTTATTATGTATTATGTATTATATAATTAGAATTATAAATATTTTATATTTGTATATATTTATATTTGTATTATATATATGTAATCCATTATGTGATAGCATAATATATGGCCAATGACCCATTAGATACATTTAAAGGTAATATGCAGTGTGTCTTACGGCAGCATTTTCCAGGATGATACCATTGCTTTCCCTTTCCTGTCTGTAGATTATAGTTTATAAAGGCATCATTGATCCTGTCTTTAGTGATAGTATCAATAGCTGAGTAACGTTCCTTTGAATTGTTTAAGTCAGGCTAACTTGAAGTTTGAAATGAGTGTCTAAATTATAAAAACAAACTGGCACATAGTTTCAAGATTCAAAGACTAAGTAAATTTTGTTTGAACAGTGCTCAGAGGACCAAAACTAGCACACATGCAAAAAAAAAAAAAGTACAGGAAAATCAAAAGCATTTACATCAGAATTAGGATGTAACCCAGGCCAAAAGAAAGAAAATTTGGTTGAAGAAATCAAGAGGATCTAGTACATATAGATAAGCCTAACTGGCGGTATATCTAGGCTCTGAAATTTCCTTCTAAGACCACTCCTAACATTTTCCTCTTTTTAAATTTTCTCATGTAGCGATTTTGTGCTGTCACTCTTGCTTGAATGATTGGCCCTAAACCAAGTTCAAATAAAAAATTCTTACAGATAACTTCATTTTAACTTTTATAGTAGTGCTGCTGTCACATACTACTGTAATGTAATGCATTAATTTTATTCTACAAGTGTTGATTGAGTGACTGCTATGCTCTGGGCATCTGACAGCAACTGTGAGATGTACCTCGTCAGTGGGGATTCAGATAAGTGAACAGTTGCTACAGAGACAGCCCCAACGTGAGAATCAGCGGAAGTTTCTAGAGGAGGTGGCCCCAGAGAGAGACCCAGAGAGCTAGTTAAGAGGCATCAAGATTTAAAAGAAAGAAAGAGATTCCCGGCCAAGGCAATAACATGGACAAAAGGCCAGCCAGAGGCAGAGGAAAGTGCAGCTCACTCATGGACAAAAGGCCAGCCAGAGGCAAAGGAAAGTGCAGCTCACTCGAGGAACCAGAAGTGGTTTAGTGTTACTAGATGTGAAAGGGCTCTGAGGCAGAGGCTGGAGACAGATTGATAAGAAATTGGGCTAAAAGGGTCAATAAAGGCCAGATTACCAAGGGTTTTATGAGCCAGGTGAATAACTCTGGACTATCTCCTTCAGTAAGGAACCACTGAAGGGCTTAAACTGGGAAGTACATACTTAGATTCTAGAAATATCATTAGGTAGTAAAAGAGATTATTAAAAACCATGAGAGCTCCTCAGAGAACCTAACCATTTAGAATTCACAGTATCTCCAAAAACTGCCTCTTCCAGGAAACAAGTCATCTTGCAATAAGTCCTTTTTCAGCCATAACAGAATGATTGCTCAAATAGCAGAGTAAAGTAAAGTGAAGTCTCTCGTCGTGTCCGACTCTTTGCGACCCCATGGACTTGTAGCCCACCAGGCTCCTCAGTCCATGGAATTTTCTAGGCAGGAATACTAGAGTGGGTTGCTATTTCCTTCTCCAGGGGATCTTTCCGACCCCGGGATCGAACCTGGGTCACTCTCATTGCAGGCAGACACTTTACTGACTGAGCCACCAGGGGGGCAAGTTTTTCCCTCATATCAACAATGTTATGCTGATTGCCTTAACTATATTGCACAGATCTAATTTCTCCAAATCTGGAGATCCAGCTCCTGAGTATATATACTCAACTGTGGGCTTCCCTCGTGGCTCAGCTAGTAAAGAATCCGCCTGCAATATGGGAGACCTAGGTTTGATCCCTGGGATTCTCCAGGATGATCCCCTGGAGAAGGGAAAGGCTACCCACTCCAGTATTCTGGCCTGAAGAATTCCGTGGACTGTATAGTCCATGGAGTCACAAAGAGTCAGACATGACTGAGCGGCTTTCACTTTATGCTCAGATGTTTCCGACTCTTAAGGACACCGTGGATTGTGGCCCACCAGTCTCCTCTGTCCATGGGATTCTCCAGGCAAGAATACTAGCCTTTCAAACATGGAGGAAACGTTAAATACAGATCTTGGGGCCCCACTGGCAGTTTTTGATTCTGTAGGTCTGGGCTGGGGCCTGGTAATTGGAATGTCTGGTTGAGTCTCCAGGTGACACGATGCTGTTGGCACAGGGAGCCCCATGCTCTGGCTGTGCCCCCGCTGGAATCACGCTGGTCAACACTGCCGTCTGCTCAGGGCTTCTCCTTGATGTGCGGGGTATCATAGCAGCACTCAACCCGGTGTTATAACCACCGAGGTGAAACATGCCTAGCGTTGAACTGTGTTGAGTTCTGTTTTCAGAGCAGTGGTTTTTAACCCATCTGCATGTTAGCATTACTCAGGGAGCTTTAAAATAGTTGGATTCAACTTTAATTGGTTTGGAGTAGGGCCCAGGCGTTACTATTTTTAAGATTTCTCAGATGATTCTGAGAAAAGCTAAGATTGAGAATCATTAAAATTCATAGGGCTTCTTTCTCAGTTACTCCCAGAGACATCTTTTCCTTGTTACTATTAGCTCAAGATTTCTGCATTTTTCTTGCATAAATGGGAACTGATAAAGGAAATGGCCACAAACGCCCAAAATTTGCTGGAAGGACATTTCTGGGATTACTTTACTGATAAGCAGAGAGTTTTAAAATCATTTGAAAACCTCTCTCAGTCTTTTGCCTTTCATTTGTCTATGGTCTTTAAGACTTGTCAGCAAACACCAAAGCTACTCTTCTTTGCAACTTTTCATAATTGGACCTTTTGCAAAAGAGCCATACTCATTTTAACCAGTCTTTTTAAAAAATTACCTGGAACGTAAGTTTTAAAAGAGAAAAAAGTGATCTCTTTCATACTGGATTCTCAAGTGAAAATGGCAAATTTACCACTTATTAAGTAGTAAGAACTAGGAAACAAGTTAGGGGCAAGCAGACATATTGAGAATACTTTTTCTTTAGACTAATAGGGGCTTCTCATTAGAAGAATTACTTTTCTAAAAATAAATCCAAAAGAATATTCCTTTTAGAAATATTTTCATTATAGAAGGATAAACTTGCATACAGGAGAGATAATGAAATAGGAACAGAGAATATGATTACAGCCTATAATGAAATTAAATCAGTCAAATTCTGTCTTCCTTAATTCAATATACATGTCTTATACTCTGTGTGACTTTAGCCTGGCATAGAGATTAACAAGATGGGGATTGTTTGCCACTGATTCGCTGCAAAAGAATCTTCTCTCTTACTGCCTGATGCTACCTGAATCACAAATAGCTTGACCTTCATAGTTGCTGCAGGAACCCACTGAAATGAGTGAAAAGCACAGGCCATTTAAGGGGACTCACATGAAGGAGGGAGATGAAACTAAACTCTCATTAGCAGGTGATTCCTAATGAAACGCATTCATGGGAGAAAACAGAGGAAACTTTAGAAAATCTCTCTCAAACAAGGGGAAAGAAGATTTAGAAAAAAAGACTTTTTAAATCAAAACCTGAGTAGAGAAATTAAAAACAGAATACAGATGATCAAATAAAGACACAATCTTATAAAAATACCCACCCCAGATGAAAATCAGGTTAAGAAGAGACATGTAGGTACAGTTTTAGGATACTCAATATGAAAATATACATTTAATACATAAATCAGGAGAGCAAGAAACAGATGGTGAGGAAATAAAAGAATTTAAAAGCTTCTGCACAACAAAGGAAACTATAAGCAAGGTGAAAAGACAGCCTTCAGAATGGGAGAAAATAATAGCCAATGAAGCAACGGACAAACAATTAATCTCAAAAATATACAAGCAACTCCTGCAGCTCCATTCTAGAAAAATAAACGACCCAATCAAAAAGTGGGCCAAAGAACTTAACAGACATTTCTCCAAAGAAGACATAAAAATGGCTAACAAACACATGAAAAGATGCTCAACATCACTCATTATCAGAGAAATGCAAATCAAAACTACAATGAGGTACCACTTTACACCAGTCAGAATGGCTGCCATCCAAAAGTCTACAAGCAATAAATGCTGGAGAGGATGTGGAGAAAAGGGAACCCTCTTACACTGTTGGTGGGAATGCAAACTAGTACAGCCACTATGGAAAACAGTGTGGAGGTTCCTTAAAAAGCTGCAAATAGACCTGCCATATGACCCAGCAATCCCACTGCTGGGCATATACACCGAGGAAACCAGAAATGAAACAGCCACGTGTACCCCAATGTTCATTGCTGCATTGTTTACAATAGC
>ML661344.1:4871800-4938361 GCA_007570785.1 Antilocapra americana | reverse complement strand
TACCACTTTACACCAGTCAGAATGGCTGCCATCCAAAAGTCTACAAGCAATAAATGCTGGAGAGGATGTGGAGAAAAGGGAACCCTCTTACACTGTTGGTGGGAATGCAAACTAGCACAGCCACTATGGAAAACAGTGTGGAGATTCCTTAAAAAACTGGAAATAGAACTGCCATATGACCCAGCAATCCCACTGCTGGGCATACACACCGAGGAAACCAGAATTGAAAGAGCCACGTGTACCCCAATGTTCATCGCTGCATTGTTTACAATAGCCAGGACATGGAAGCAACCTAGATGCCCATCAACTGACGAATGGATAAGAAAGCTGTGGTACATATACACAATGGAATATTACTCAGCATTAAAAAAAAATTCATTTGAATCAGTTCTACTCAGGTGGACTGAACTGGAGCCCATTATCCAGAGTGAAGTAAGCCAGAAGGAAAAACAACAATACAGTATACTAACGCATATATATGGAATTTAGAAAGATGGTAACGAGAACCCTGCATGCGAGACAGCAAGAGGAATGCAGAGGTATAGAACAGACTCGTGGACTCTGTGGAAGAGGGCAAGGATGGGATGATATGGGAGAATGGCATTGAAACATGTTAATTATCATGTGTGAAATCAATCACCAGCCTAGGGTTGATGCTCGGGGCTGGTGCACCGGGATGACCCAGGGGGAGGGAATCGGGAGGGAGGAGGGAGGGGGGTTCTGGAGGGGGAGCATATGTATACCCATGGTGGATTCACGTCAATGTATGGCAAAACCAACACAATAAAGAAAATTTAAAAAAAAGAAAAAAGTGTCATTTAAGACAGACTTGAATTTTCAGATCTAAAGTGTTATCAAGTGCTAGACTTATGGTAAAATTACTCAATTTCAAAGACAGTCTTGGAAGACAAAGAAAGTGCCCTCCTGTGAGCAAGAGCAGGAATAGTACTGTCCATTAAAAAGATCTGGGTTCCCTAAACTCAAGGCTCCATTCCTGTAACATAACCCAGTGTGTACGCTGATGTCATCTGGCCTTCTGCTTATTGCCCTGTGGAACTGGGGCTCAGAGAATTAATGCAGAAGAGACCACTTCTATTGCTGTGTGTGGTAAAGAGTCCTTTGTCTCTGACCCAGGAGTCTCATGTCTTCCAAAAGAGATGAAATTATATCAGGCCAACTTGTCTTTTCACAGTTCTTCACATCTACATGGAGGGAGGGAACTTGAATGACGGAAATCTTGTTGCTTCTCTTAAACTGAGTGGTAAACAAAATTGTGGCTCATTCCTCAGTGAGTAATAGAGTGTTCTTATCCAGGCACCTCTGAGCTTAGAAGGAACCTATTTTATAGCTATTTTATCTATCCTGTAAATCTACCTGCTTCTAGGTAGCAGGATTTATAATTTAGTTATACCTAAACTAAATCCATAAAATTAATCCAGATAATCAAATTTTAAGTAAGAAAGAGAACAATATGATAAGGGATTATGTAAGCTAAAAATGAGGTGATTAACTGAGGACAGAGTTTGTGTAAAGTCAGTTTCACAAGTACCTAGCACTTAGTTCAGCTTCTTTTTTATAAATTAAGTGTGCATTTACTAAAGGACCAATAAATAAGTGAATAAAGCTGTCATCATCTATTCTCAACTCAGACCATATAAAGCGGCTTCATATTTCTCTATTTCCTTCTGACCATTTTTGGGTATACAAAGTTTGTGGAGTTTAGTATTTTGATCCTATATATTAGTTAGGGCTTTCCCTACCCCCATATGTAAGTCTAGTGACATTGGAGGACCTGAAATGAAAAGGAGTGTGGCCAGCAATTTAACTCTTTCTGTCCTGACCTATAAGTGAGGGCGGGAGTGGGGGGAATCTTCCACCAGCACATCTCCCTCTCTTCCCTCTTTTAATCTTTTTTTTTTTCCTTCTGTTAGGGGAACATTATTGTGACAGAGCCAGCTCCCACTAATTCCTTAGGGCTGAGTGTTGAATTTGCAGGAATTTTGTGAAATCATTGTTAAGCACAGTCATTGTTTAAATTAAATATGTAAACTAAAAATTCAATGACATATTCAAACAAATACTCAAAACGCATCATTTCTTCATTATTTTCTTGCATTTTATTATTATCTATTTTTTTGAAGTCCCGTGGTTTACTTTTATTTCATCCAACAGAAGTTCTATTTGTGTAAGAGATCAGACACGGGATTAGAGCTGGGAGTGGGCAGGAAAAGGGAAAAAATAGCCACATCCACTATCACAGATGGGTCTTCCCAGAACTACCGCGTGGGGGTAAATGAGCGAGTCTGGAATTCATCACCTTCTCTTTCCTCCCTTCCTGACAGGGAGATCTGTTCATGTCTTTGTTCACAGGTCACAAAGAGTCAGACACAACTTAGCAACTAAACAATATATTCTGCAAATGTATTTGAAAAAATACCTTAATTAGATAAGGATAAAAAAAAATCATCTCCTTAACAAGACAGTCAACACCATTAGGATGGAATACTTGACACATTCCCATTTAAATTAGAAATAGAATGCCCATTCTTACTAGTATACCAAACTATTGTGGAAGTATTTGTCAATGATATTACATAAGAATGTGAGATATAAATTTAAATGTTTTGAAAGGAACAAATGAATTATTATTATTATTTTATAACGATTAAATGATTGTTTACTGAAAATCCTAAAGAGAATAAACTGAAAACTCACTGGAGGTTATAAGATTTTAAGAAAGTTCAATGAAAATTTACCAAAACAATTTATACATTCCACAAATACTTATTATACAGGTACTATGTGCCAGTCACTCTCCTGGGGCTAGGAATACAACAGTGACCCTATACAAAGACCCTAGCCTCAATTTACATTCTAGGATGAGGTGGGAAGATAGATAACAAACTAAATAAATAAATCAACAGATAATGTAAATTTACTAGTGACAAATGCTATGAAGAAAAACATAGTAAATTAAGGGAATTAGGATTGATAGGGATTACTTTAGATGGGAGGGGATGGAAAAAGACCTTTCTGGAAAGGTGGAAATTTGAGTAGAGACTTATGAAATATATCACTTATGATTTGAGTGAGTAAGCCTCTCAATATTTAGGGGAAGAATATTTCAAGCAGAGGACAAAGCAAGGGCCAAGGTCCTGAAATAGGAGCTCAAGTTCCTTTTCTTAAACCAGACAAAAACCTCACTCTGCTTCCATGTTAAGGGGAAGGGTGAAGGGATGCACAGAGAGGCCCGGAGGGGCATTCGATGGAAGCTCCTCTGCTTAGAAATATAAGACTTGAGGAAAGTTTCTGTCTTGCAATGAGAATTTTGAATTTTATTTCAATGTGACAGGAAATGGTATGGATGTCACCCTGGGTTGTATTGGGACTGTTGGGTGCAAGAGAGATAGCAGAGAGAGCAGACAGAAGAAGGCCAGAGACGTGGAGAAGTAGTTCAGATGAGACACGAAGGGGCCTTGGAACTAGGACAGAGGTGATGAAGAAGGAAGCTGTTTGATCTGGAATGTATTTCAAAGAAAGATCCAGTGAGATTTGTTGAGATTCAGGAATGGGGAATGAGAGAAACAGAAGTCAGAGATGACTGCAGAATACACTTGAAATCGGAAAGAATTGGTATAGACCATCTTATTTATGAAGCAGAAATAGAGTCACAGATGTAGAAAACAAATATTCGGAGACCAAGGGGAAGGGGTGGGTGGGAAGAACTGAGAGACTGGATTGACATATACACCCCGTTGATCCTATGTATGATACAGATGACTAGTGAGAACGCGCGGTATAGCATGTGGAGCTCTGCTCCGTGGTCTTCGGTAACCTAAATGGGAAGTAAATCCAAAAAAAGAGTGCATGTGTGCACATGTGGGCTTCCCCAGTGGCTCAGTGGTGAAGAATCTGCCTGAAATGCAGGAGGCACAGGAGACGAGGGTTCAGTCACTCAGTCAGGAAGATGCCCTGGAAGAGGGCGAGGCAACCCACTCGGGTATTCTTGTCAGGAAAAATCCCGCGGACGGAGGAGCCTGGCGAGCTACATACAGTCCATGGGGTCGCAGAGTCAGACGCGACTGCAGCAGCTGAGCATGCACACACAAGTATGTGTTTGGCTGACTCACTTTGCTGTACAGTGGAAACTAACCCAAAATTGTAAAGCAACTCTACTCCAACAGAATCTTTAAAACGAACAGAAACAAACTTGAGTGCAGGATTTTGGCCTAACCCTCTGGTTGAATGGAAGTGAGAAAACCTGGGTGAGAAACAGATGGGAAAGGAAGTGAGAGCAAACATTTGGTTCTGAATATACATTTGAAATTCCCATAATACATCTAACTGCAGAAGTCGTGAAGCAGCTGGATTCATAAATCTGAAATTCAGGGAAGAGTTTGGGGTCTGTACTAAAAATCTGGAGAATATCAATCTATAGATAATACTTAGAGGTGGAGGACTAGATGATATAAATTAAAGATGAGTGTCTGAGGTCTAAGTCATAGTATTTAAAGGCCAGAAATGCCAAGAATTATATGGTAGTATTAACTTCTTTACACACCATCAATAGTCAAAGAATTTAGGGGAGAAAAGTTTTTGTTCACAGTAAATAGATGTCATGATCCGATCTGGTATACTGTTCTGGAGCTTGAACTGACTCTAAATCCATATTCCGCTGCTTGACTAGAGTTGGCAGTGTTCCTAATATTTAATTTAACAAATTTCTAAGGTATTTTTCTAAAAGACTCAATATAGCTTTTGAACAGTCATTTCCTGAGTGCCATCAATCCTGTAACACCAGCAGTTTTCTCTATTTCTTTCTTACTGATATTTTCAGTTTCTGCTTAATCAGTCCTAGTCTTTTACACTGTACTATAATATATTAAAACAATAACATTCAAATGTATATAACTGGGACTTGACCACATTTCTTCAGATGTATTTTTGGCTATTTTATAAATTTTCTGATTATTTTAATTTAGATTAATTTTCTTTCTTTCAGATATGTCTCCTTCAAAAATATGCCTGAACCTAAAAAATGTGATTTTCAAAACTCAAATTTAAGACCACCCTTTTTGCCAACAAATATAAAAATTCAGAAAATCAAGTCAATAGGTAATGTTTTGTGTAACATATTTGCCTCTCTTTTGATGTATTGAATGCTTTTATTTACTACTTTATTATTTGTTAGTTTGTCTTATACTTCTTATAATTTGTCTTATGAGTTCTTACAATTTGATGCTTCTGTTGAAAGCATTTGCTTGAGATGCTTGTGAAAGATTTCACTGAGCTATCAAGAAGGATTGCCTAGGAGAAAGAGATGATAAATATCACAATAGGTAATTTGTACAATTCAGAAAAAATTTATATTTTTATGTTTATTTTGCTAGAGAGAAAACTTTGGATTTCCTTTCAAATCAACCCTAAATTTTCTTATTATTGTTTTTTAAAAAAATCACTCAAGTCTGGACATCTTGCTTAGTAGAAACTTAGTTTATAGGGACTGTAAAAGAATTCACTTTCCTAAAAACGTAAGGAATCCGTAAGCTAGGAACCAGCATTATAGTTCCTCAGAGAATTTGGGTGTTTTATGTCATCTTTGTTGTTCTTTCTCTGACATTGTCAGAAAAACATCAACCTTGACTGAGATGCCTTGCTTCTATGTTGTCCCATGTGCCTCATTTCTGTTACCCATCATAAGCTGATTCCTCGGAAGATTTGTTTGTATACACTATCTCTACTCCAACTTTTGTTCAAACTTCAACCTGCTGCAATTTGGTTTTTATCTCTACCATCCTACTGAAGCTATCCTGAATAAGGGTACTAATGATCTCCGTGTTGCTAAATCCAAAGGATTTTTGTTTTCGTTTTCTCCCACTTCTCAATACCAGTGTAGATAGTTCATCACTTCCTCCTTCTTAAAACTTTGTTTTTCTGCTATCTCACCCCTTCTCGGTCTCTCTTCTTAATTTCTCTTCTCCATCCTTAAAGTACTGTATTTGATCAGAGCTCAATCTTGAGCCTGCCTCTGTTTCTACACTGTCTCCTCTTAGGTAACCTAATCCAGTCTTATAGTTTAAAATACCATAAAAATACCATTAAATCCTTCATTTATATCTCAGTCCAGTCTAATCCTCTGAAGAACAGATGCCTATACTGAACTGCATATTCAATGCAGTTTAGTCGCTCAGTCGTGTCCGACTCTACCACCCCATGAACTGCCGTATGCCAGGCCTCCCTATCCATCACCAACTCCCGGAGTCGACCAAACCCATGGCCATCGGGTCGATGATGCCATCCACCCATGTCTTGTCCCCTTCTTATCCTGCCCTCAATCTTTCCCAGCATCAGGATCTTTTCCAATGAGTCAACTCTTCACGTCAGGTGGCCAAAGTATCGGAGCTTCAGCTTCAAAATCAGTCCCTCCAATGAACACCCAGGACTGATCTCCTTTAGGATGGACTGGCTGGATCTCCTTGATGTCCAAGGGACTCTCAAGAGTCTTCTACAACACCACAGTTCAGAAGCATCGATTCTTCTGCACTCAGCTTTCTTTATAGTCCAACTCTCACATCCATCCATGACTACTGGAAAAACCATAGCCTTGACTAGACGGACCTTTGTTGGCAAAGTGATGTCTCTGCTTTTTAATATGCTGTCTAGGTTGGTCATGACTTTCCTTCCAAGGAGCAAGCATCTTTTAATTTCATGGCTGCAGTCACCATCTGCAGTGACTTTGGAGTCCAGAAAAATAAAGTCAGCCACTATTTCCACTGTTTCCCAATCTATCTGCCATGAAGTGATGGGACCAGATGCCATGATCTTAGTTTTCTGAATGTTGAACTTTAAGCCAACTTGTTCACTCTCCTCTTTCACTCTCATCAAGAGGCTCTTTAGTTCCTCTTCACTTTCTACCATAAAGGTGGTGTCATCTGCATATCTGAGGTTATTGATATTTCTCCAGGCAATCTTGATTCCAGCTTGTCCTTCCTCCAGCCCAGCTGCATATAAGTTAAATAAACTCGGTGACAGTATACAGCCTTGACATAATCCTTTTCCTATTTGGAACCAGTCTGTTGCTTCATGTCCAGTTCTAACTGTTGCTTCCTGACCTGCATACAGGTTTCTCAAGAGGCAGATCAGGTGGTCTGGTATCCCCATCTCTTTCAGAATTTTCCACAGTTTGTTGTAATCTGCACAGTCAAAGGATTTGGCATAGTCAATAAAGCAGAAATAGATGTTTTTCTGAAACTCTCTTGCTTTTTCAATGATCCAGCGGATGTTGGCCATTTGATCTCTGGTTCCTCTGCTTTTTCTAAAACCAGCTTGAAAATCTGGAATTTCACAGTTCACATATTGCTGAAGCCTGGCTTGGAAAATTTTCAGCATTACTTTACTAGCATGTGAAATGAGTGCAATTGTGTGGTAGTTTGAGCATTTTTTGGCATTACCTTTCTTTGGGATTGGAATGAAAACTGACCTTATCCAGTCCTGTGGTCATTGCTGAGTTTTCCAAATTTGCTGTCATACCGAGTACAGCATTTCACAGCATCATCTTTCAGGATTTGAAATAGCTCAACTGGAATTCCATCACCTCCACTAGCTTTGTTTGTAGTGATGCTTCCTAAGGCCCACTTGACTTCACATTCCAGGGTGTCTGGCTCTAGGTGAGTGTGAGTGATCACACCATTGTGATTATCTGGGTCATGAAGATCTTTTTTGTATAGTTCTGTGTATTCTTGCCACATCTTCTTAATATCTTCTGCTTCTGTCAAGTCCATACCGTTTCTGTCCTTTATTGAGCCCATCTTTGCATGAAATGTTCCCTTGGTAATTCTAATTTTCTTGAAGAGATCTCTAGTCTTTCTCATTCTATTGTTTTCCTCTATTTCTTTGCATTGATTACTGAGGAAGCCTTTCTTAGCTCTCCTTGCTATTCTTTGGAACTCTGCATTCAGATGGGTATATCTTTCCTTTTCTCCTTTGCTTTTCACTTCTCTTCTTTTCACAACTATTTGTAAGGCCTCCTCAAACAGCCATTTTGCTTTTTTGCATTTCTTTTTCTTGGGGATGGTCTTGATTTCTGTCTCTGTACAGTGTCACAAACCTCCATCCATAGTTCATCAGGCATTCTGTTTATCAGATCTAGTCCCTTAAATCTATTTCTCACTTCCACTGTATGGTCATAAGGGATTTGATTTAGGTCACACCTGAATGGTCTAGTGGTTTTCTCCACTGTCTTTAATTTCAGCCTGAATTTGGCAATAAGGAGTTCATGATCCAAGCCACAGTCAGCTCCCAGTCCTGTTTTTGCTGACTGTATAGAGCTTCTCCATCTTTGGCTGCATATTTATCTCCACTTAAACTTCTCACTACATCTTAAACCTAATATCCAACACTGGTCTCCTGATTCATTATGCTAACTGTCCTTGAAACCTTTTTCCCACTCTCCCTGCCCCTCCACAGCATTTCATTTTCAGTACTTTGGATCAAAGTGACTCTCGTCTAAAACCTAGACGCCAGGCCCTCCCTGGTGGTTCAGTGGCTGAAACTCCACCTTCTAGCGCAGGGGGTGAAAGTTTGATATCTGGTCGGGGAGCTAAGGTTCCACATGCCTCACAGCCAAAAAACCAAAACATAATTACAGAAACAATGTTGTAACAAATTCAGTAAATGCTTTTAAAAAGTGATCCACATAAAAAATCTTTTAAAAATAAATAAAGCAAAATAATAAAGCCTAGAAGCCATCCTTCATCTCCCCTTTCCTTCCTCTCCAAAGTTCAATACATCGACAAGTTCTTTTCATTCTAATTTATCTTGATTTAATCTATTTTCACCATTTCTACTATCACGACTCTAATCCAAATCATCATTATTTTTGTGTGTCAGCTATAGTAACTTGCTAACAGGTATTTCTTCTTTCAGTCTTGCCCTCTTTCTAATTAATTTCCTTCTTTTCTGTTAAACCATTTTATGTTATGAAATAGCATACATTATAAAAAGTGAATATAGCATAAAATATGTAGTATAACAATCAGTTATAAAAATAAACACCTATATAACCATATTGCAGGTCAAGAAATAGACCACTGCCAACATCCCATAAAACCACCATTTATACTTTCCCAAATCACTCTTCCCTTCCTTGTCCCTGGGGGTTACTACTGTCTTGATTTCTATGGTCATCACTTCCTTTCCTCTACATTTTTACCATCTATTTTTTGCGTCTCTACAAAATATAGTTTGCTTTGTTTTTACTGTACATAAATGTAATCATGCCGTATGCATTCATTTGTATTTTCTTCCTCTTTCTTCTTAGCATCGTTTGTAACATTCACTCACATTGTTGTTTGGAAGTATAGTTCTTTCATTTTCATTGTTGTTAAGTATTCCATTGCACGACTATATCGTCATGTATCCATGCCACTCTTGAAATGTGGGGATTTACTTTTGCTGAAAAGAATAATTTTTTCTGCATCCTGCTGCATTTGTGTAAAAGTTTCTTGAGAGAAACTTTCCAGAATTTACATTACCAGGGATACTCATCTTCAACAATAGATGGTGGCAACTTTCCATCATGTGTGGATGATGGCAAAAGTGTTTTTACCAACTTATGCTCTCATCAGATTTTGTTCTGCTTTCTAACACTTGAAACTGACAGTATTTCATTTTAGCAAACTGCTGGGTATATAATAGTATACCATTATGGTGTATTTGCATTTCTGTGACTACTAATAAGTTTGAAATTTTTTTTCATAAACTATTGACAAATTGGATTTATGCTTTTGGAAATCATCCAAGTTTTACCTTATTTTAAATTTAGCTTTTGCTCTTTTCTCCTTGATTTTTAAATATATTCTTTTTACTAGTTCTTTGTTGGTTTTGCATATTATGAATATATTCATCTTTTCTGAGTTTTCTTTTCTTTCTCTTTATGTTGTTTTTTTCATGAACAGGAATTCCTCTACTTTAATAAGGTCAAAAATATAAAATCTTTCCCTGTTTGATAAGTACTTTTTGTTCCATACCTAAGAAATCTTTTCCTACTTTGTGGTCCTGAATATCTTTTGCTACTTATCTTGCAAAAGATTTTAGTTCTTCTTTTTACCTTTAAGTATAAAGTCTACCTGGAATTACATTTTGAGTGGAGTAAGGGTCGAATCTGGATTCCCAAGTGGTGCAGTAGTAAAGAATCTGCCTGCCAATGCAGTAGATGCAGGAGACACGGGTTTAATCACCTAGTCCAGTCACCAGGTCGAGAATATCCCCTGGAGTCAGAAATGGCAACCCACTCCTGTATTCTTGCCTGGGAAATCACATGGACAAAGGAGCCTGGTGGGCTACAGTCCAGGGGGTCACAAAGAGTCAGACACAACCGAGCACGCATGTACATCCCAGGGGTCAAGTTTAGTTTTTGCTCTTGTGAATACACAGCTATCCCAGCATGATATTAAAAAGGCTACTCTTTCCCTAATGCTCTGGACTCTTTGTTCTGGAGCTTTTATTCTGTTTCATTAAATTATTTATCCATTTCAATATCAATACCATACAACATTAATTTATATAGCTTAAAATATCCCTTGATATCTGGTAAAGCAAGTCTTCCCACCTTGTTCTTCAATAGTATCATGATTATTTTCTGTTTTCCATTATGATTTCTTCTTCTGATCCATTAGTTACTTAGAAGTTATATCTTAATTCAAAATATATGAGGCTTCTCTAGTTATCTTTTGGTTATAAGGTTTTAGCACAATTACACTGTTGTTTGAGGATATACTCCATAGAATTTCAGTCCTATGTAATTAGCTAACACTTGCATTTTCACCCAGTATATGGTCAATTGTTGGAAATGTTCAGTATGTACTTGAAAATGATGTATATTCTGCAGCTATTGGGTGCAGTTTTCTATGTATGTCTTTTAGGTCAAATCTCTTCATTGTGTTTTTCAACTCTTCTATATCCTTAATGATTTTTCTGCTTGCTTGTTCTGTCAGTTGCCAAGAAATTTCAGACTTATCGACTTTTCGACTTAGTGTTATTGAATTTTGCTTTAAAGATTTTTAATACTGTTTTGGCTGTCTTATTAATTATATAAAGTTTTAGAATTATTATATATTTCTAGTGAATTGAATCTTTTTAAATTTGAAGTGATTATCTTATTATCAAAAATTACTGTAGTTACCCCCTACTTTCTTTTCACTAACATTTAAATGATATATCTTTTCCATCATCTTGTTACCATGATTTCTGTAACATTATGATCTATCATCTCTTATATAAGAGACATCTCTTGTAAACATCAAATTGTTAGACTTTAAAATCTACTCTGTAATCTTCGTTTTTGAAAGGGAGCATTTAGTCCATTTGCACTTAATATAACTACTCATATCTTTGAATTTAAATCTGCCATCTTATTTTGTTCTTTATGTCTCTCTTGTTGATTCTTTTTTGGTCCTCTTATGACTTATTTATGACTTGAGTTTATAAAATTTAAACTTTTCTCCTTTACTAATTTGGAAGTTATATACTCTTTCTATTCTTTAAATGATAATCCTAGAAATTACAGTGTTCATCCTTTCAAGCTATAGTGTTACCCTTCTTCTGAACAATAAAAGAATCTTAGAACATGTTAATTATTTTACTGCCATACTGAGTTTATTTTATTACTGAGTCCAAAGTCTCACCTAAATATCTTCTAAAGCAGCTGTGGGGAGACTCAGTATGATTGCTCCTAAGATAAAAATTCCTCTCCAGCTTGACCTGTGGAATCAAACAAATTATGTGCTTCCAAAATACAAGACGGGACAGGAATGGGATAGACATTTTCATTACAAAAGGGAGAAATAGGAGAGAAAGGAGTGAAAGATCCAAAACAAGTTTGAAACCCACGAAGACAAACTTTATGAGATCCTAAGGCTCAACAGTAATCCTCTTTGGCTTCATGCTCTGCCCTCCTGAGCAACCAGGGCAGAGGTCCTGCTCTCAAAACTCTGCTGGGTAGGGGAGGGTCACACTTCTCCCACCAGCCCACTGGGACTCTGGTAGGCCAGAATTCTACCCCCAGGACTTTATCTAGTGGGAGTGCTGGCCTCCTCCCAAGGGTTCGGCAGGCACAAACTGAGGCGGGCTTGATGATCTCTGAGTCACCCTTATGGCCTTTCTTCCCTTGTCTTAGGGAATAACATACATTTACAGTGGATCGCTCTGTGGTCCTATCCTGGAAAAGCCAAGAAGTCTGACAGCCTTCCTTCATTTTATCCTGTCTTTATCCCTTTCATTTCAAACTGGCAGTGTCTTTACTGGGATGGCTGATCAGGTCCATGTTTCACTCCCATGAGAATCTCCTTAATTCTTTATCAGATGTACACCACATCCTTAATGTTCTCTTTTGAGCATGCTTTCTCACTTTTGTAATATGAGAATTTTCTAAATGTGTAAGTTCTGGTTCCTTTTGCTTAATGATTCTGCCTTCAGTTCATTTCTCTTGTCTTGCATTTTACTTCAGGCAGCCAGGAGAAACCAAGACTCTTCTTTACCACTTTGCTTAGAAATCTCAGCCATCCAATTTCATCACTCACAAGCTCTGCCTTCCATAAAAAACTACAATAGAAACACAATTCAGCCAAATTCTTTGCCACTTTTTAGCAAAGATCATCTTTTTTTCAGTGTTCCTCATTTCAGAATGGCCTTTACCATCCATATTTCTACCAACATTTCTGCATTGGTAGTTCATGTATTTTCTATTAAAAATGGAAGCCTTCTCTACAGCTCTCTTCTCTCTTTCTGACTTCTTACCAGAATTGCCTTTAAAATCTCTTCACAGCTATACTGGCAGCTTCTAGGATGCACCTCAGAACTGTTTCAGCCTCTGCCCTGCTAGCCAGTTCCAAAGGTGCTTTTCTATTTTTTGGTATTTGTTACAGGATCTCTCAGTCTCGGGTTCTCTCTTTACTCAGGCTACTATAGCAGACTGCTGTAAACCGAGAGACTTAAAACAACAAACCTTTATTTCTCACAGTTCTGGAGGGTGGAAGTCTGAGGTCAGGGTGCCAGTAGAGTCCGGTTCTGGTGAGAGCTTTCTTGGTTTTCAGATAGTCCCCTTCTTGCTTTATCTTCACATGGTGGGCAGAGAACACTAATCTCATCAGGGCATTCTCCCCTTATCTCCTCATCTAAACCTAATTACCCCCCAAAGGCCCACTTCCCCAAAGTAAGACACTGAGAACTAGAACTTCAACATATGAACTTTGGGAGGAACCCAAACATTCAATCCATGGAAACTACTCTATCTGCTGATAAATTATACCTCCCTCTAAAGCTATTTCTCACCAAAATCCATCTGTGTCACAGTGTGCATCTCAATTGTTCACTCTTTTCTTTAATTCTTTTCGGCTTTATCCACTAAAATGTGTGCATCATTGGCAGAAATCACAATTCCAGAGTCCAGCACCAGTTCCTGGCACATTGCAGGTGATCAACAAATAATTGTTGATTGGAGGAATACCAGATGTAAGTTTGTTACATCCATTATCTCATTTAATCCTCACAGCATCCCTGTTACATAAGTACTATTGTTTCCACTTAACAGATGGGGAAACTAACACTCAGAGAGGTTAAACGATTTTTCTGAAACTAATTAACTCACAAAGGGAAAAGTAGTTTCTGGTCCCAGGCTCTGCTGCTGTTGCTGCTGACAGAAGCAAGCTTCAGATCTGGGACTCTCTGCTGCTTGGTCTCTTCATCCTGTCCAACTCTCTGCAATCCCGTGGACCACAGCCCACCAGACTCCTCTGTCCATGGGATTCTCAGGCAAGAATACTGCCGTGTGTTGCCATGCTCTCCTCCCGAAGATTTTCCTGACTCAGGGATTGAACCCGTGTCTCCTGCATTGCAGGCAGATTCTTTACCACTAAGCCACCAAGAAACCCAGGAAGTCCCTGGCTATCTTCCTCCAAAGTCTGTATGCTTGACCCTCCATTATATCTACTTTTTAAAAAAAATTGATTAAATACTAATCCAAATTAGGAAAACTCATAACTGGAATTGGGGGAGTCAGGTCAAAGGCAATAATTCTCTTTTCATATCAAGTATGATTCAGGTTTTTCTAAGAAAATAGAGCTTTATTGTATAACAGTAAGTAACTGAAAGTTATATTCTGTTAATAGAAATTTGACTTAATTCTGTTAATAGAAATTTTAAAAGCAAATTATTCTAGAATATATTTAGCTCTAACAAACTGCATTTCCAAAACATTTACAAGTAGAGAAAATGGTTTGTTGAGTTAAATTAGAAGTAATCTAATAATATAGAAATATCATTTATGTTTGGATTTGTTTCTTTAGAGCCAGTAGAAGAATATCTAAAATCAAGATCCATTAAATCTCTTCATTACCTTAAGGATATACCTGAGGTAGGTTTAATTTGTATACTTACAATTTATTTAATGGAAATACAGATTATCTCTAATAGTTTTATGCATTTTTCTACAAATCTGAAATTCAAAAGAATTTTAAGATTCAGATGGACAAAATTTAAATGATTTTACCTCTTACATTATGTAAAACTTTAAATATGAAAATAATAAAGAAAATATTATATTTGTTGGACAGGCAATACAGTAAAAATTATTTATTGAATGTGTGAAGTACTAGCATTTATCATAAAGTCTGTTAAGACAGGGCCTCATAGAAAATTATACATACATAACTTACACATTTTATTTTAATTTAGAATATGAAAATATACATCCATTTGTTAATCTTTTGATATGTAGCCAAGACCGGTTTTGTTATAGTTATTTAGCTCATGTAATTACAATAATGATGATTATATTAGGTTTAGAAACAATTCTACTGGGAAATTTTTTTTATTTGTTTTACTGAAGTATCATTTGTTTTCCATGTCATGTTGTGTTAACTGCTGCTGTTTAGCCAAGTGGTTCAGTTATACATTCTTTTTCATATTCTTCTGCATTCAAGATATTGAATATGGCTCTCTGTGCCACACAGTAGGACCTCGATGTTTATCCATTCTATATATGTGGGTGCTTGCATGCTTATTTGCTTCAGTTGTGACTGACACTTTGTGACCCCATGGACGGTAGCCCACCAGGCTCCTCTGTCCATGGGATTCTCCAGAAAAGAATACTGGAGTGGGTTGCCATGCCCTCTTCCAGGGGATCTTCCTGACCCAAGGGTGGAACCCCCCTCTCCTGTATTGTAGACAGACTCTTTACCCACTGAACCATCTGGGAAGCCCTATTCTACATATAATAGTTTGCATCTGCTAACCCCAAACTCCCAATTCATCCCTCCCCAACATCTCTCCCTCTTGGCAGCCACAAGTGTGTTCTCTGTGTCTGCAGTAACATTACTGACTCTCGCTGACTGCTTGAGCAGAGGTACACAGGCATCCTGTAAAGTCGCCAACCAGCTTGAGCATTGAGCATGCCTGGATATCATTCAGGTTTCATTAGAAAGAGAAATTAATACAGAGAATCATCAGAGGAAATTAAAAAAGAGTCCCTTAGGTATTAGTTATTATTAACACAGTTTATTGCAAATATGGAGAATGAAACATGAAGAAATACATACTTTGCACCATAATTAATAATAAATTATCATTTTGTTGGATATTTACTGCCTTTTATAATTTTTCTTTCTTTCTTTTTTTACTTTACAATATTGTATTGGTTTTGTCATACATTGACTTTTTAATTTTACAAAATATTGATAAAATACAGTGTCTGGATTATTAGTTTTATCCTGCCACCCATTCTTCCTGTTCTAATTTCCTGTTTGCAGAAGCAATCAAGTTTAATATTTGGTGGTTTCAATTCCTCTTATGATTAACTATAATTCTAAAGAATGAGCTTCTACTGCTATTTTTTCATTTATCAATTTTAAGCAGTATTTACTACATAATCAAAGACAAAAATTTGAATTAGCTTATTTATACTGCTCTACATCTTACCTCTCTCCCTCTTTCCTCTTCTGGTTCTCTGATAGTTACTTTTCTGCTTCTTCTATGTTAACTTTTGTACCTTGAAATAGTATGTCTAAATATGTTCTTCTTTCCTATTAACTATAATCAATAACTCCTGATTCCTCTTGTACATCACATGAAAGATCTTAGCAGTTTTAGCCTTTCCTCAACATCTTCTTCCCTAGGTCAAGTGTATATTTATTCTTATATTTTAAGGTTAATGATTATATTCATTTTTCAACTCTGATAAAGCCTTTATATTTTGCCTGTAGGTTAATTCTAAAACTCAAAATACTATAATCAGCACTTATTATTATATTTTAAAATTGTTTGTTGTAGAATAAAGTAATGTGCTAGGATTATGTTTCTTCTCATTGAGTGCAATGTAAACACAATAGGCTCTCTTTTCTTACTCTCCATCAGTTACTAAAAAATAATGCCATTAGTTTCCCTTATGTTTAGACCTTGACTATCTTGCGTACTTTTTCTGGAATTCCTAGTTGCTTCTCTTTTTTCTTGTGGCAAATAATAATAATAGCAAAAATCTATATAGTATTTGAGAGTGCCCAGCACTATTCAAATATGTATATATATCCCAGGTGGCTCAGTGGTAAAGAATCTGCCTGCTAATGCCGAAGACTTAGGAGACACAAGTTCGATCCCTGGGTCGGAAAGATCCCCTGAAGTAGGAAATGGCAACCCACTCCAGTATTCTTGCCTGAAAAACTCCATAGACAGAGGAGCATGGCTGGCTACAGTCCATGGGGTCACAAAGAGATGGACAGACTGAAGCAACTTAGTACATACAGCTATTTGTTATCATAGTTAGAAATACCAAATGTGAATAATCAAGCAAAAATTATCAGTGTAGACATGGAAAAATAATTTCTAAAATAGTTTCTCCTTTTCTTCATGTGTAGACAGAATATGCTAAGCCCTTCCAGGAATTATATTCACAGCATAGACACCAATGTAGAAGAACATTGGGTTCTACAGTCTTTTCTTCTGTACCCAGCAATCAGTCTAATGCATATAAGAAGGAAGAAGACTCTATTTACAGGTATAGATATTGTGTGTTTATATTGAAGTAACTGAAACTGAACTGCATCTAACTTTAAGATAGAAACATTAAGAAACCTTTAACCAAGAAATAGTGGTGTCTAATTATATAGCACATTATTTTGCTGCTCAATAACATCTGAAGACTCTATTACAAAAATGGTGAAGTAGATTCCTGAGTACCGCATATAATATCTTTCTAGCTGTCTATTATGTCCTTTACTGATTCTAATCACAATGAATAAATAGTCTGCTCCAACTGTGTGATTTGACCCATCCTATTCTCTATGCTTAGAACATATTCCTCTACCTGATAGATTCCCGTTTACCTTGAATAGTCTCAAATAGCAAGAAGTCCATCAGTAAAGCAGTTCCAGGTTAACTCAGGTATTTAATGATGTCATCGACTATCCAGCTTCACAATCTTCCCTCAATTGTCCCCCCAAGTAGTTTGTCCTTCTAGCCTTGCTAGATAAGATGCCTGCATCTTATAAATATAAAATGTCCTACAGCCTTGCCGTATAAGATAGTGACTACTATTCAAGAAAACTGGAAACAATAGCCAATGAAAAAGAGATAAACTCTTTGACCCTTTTGTAAGAACGGAGAAAATGCTCTCCAACGCCCTCCAGAAGACCTCCTCTTGTGTCTCCTTGGCTAGAAAAGCTTCATGCACCCATACCTAAAAACCAATAAATGGGGGTGAAAGGATACATGTATATGTGTGGCTGAGTCCCTTCACTGTTCACCTGAAACTATCACAACATAGTTAATTGTCTATGCCCCCAATACAAAATTAAAAGGTCTTAAAAATAAAAATTAAAAACCAATAAATCATTATCTGCTTTTGATATGATCCACAGTATGAAATATTAACACTTTTTATATTACAAAGATTGATGTCTTTATCGATCTGCCTGTCTATGGAGCAGAAGATTCAGATCCCTAGTTATTTGTCTTTCTACAAGTTGAAATTGATTGCAATATTTTAGTGCTTTGAATAGTTACTACTAAGGATCTATGTGATACACTCTCTTCTACTTTTTAAGATGTTGGTCAGGAGATGCTAAATTGATTTTGTATCTAGACTGATGGGTTGTAGGTCACATTTTGAAAAGCACAACCTTAGATTATTCAAGATTCATTCCCTTGATTTAGGAAGGAACCCAACCTCCCTTGAGGGATAGGGTTGTTTGGCAAAAAATGAATAGGATCAGAGTTCTGTTAACAAAAAAAAAAGGGGGAGGGGTGGATTCTTAAGTAGGCAACACTCTGTTTACCACTTACCCTTTAAGATTCTACTGAGATATCACATTCTCTCTGAAGTGTTCCTTAACAGCAGTGGCAGACTGTTTTACTCTTTCAGCAAAGCAAATTTCCCTTTATAAAATTTCTTGAGTCTTTCTACAGAAGAAGTGTTGTATTCTTTTATCAAAGTTCCAAATTAAGATTTCTGGGAAAGTTGGCAACCTACATACAGGTTTATCCTGGCTAAAGTAAGTAACAAAAAGAAGAAAAATTCATTTACTTGACACTAGGACAGTTTATCTCAAACTCAAAGAAAATCTGCTGTGTATTACATATGAAAGTCTGAAAAGACTATAGAAGTCAATGCACAATTTCTGTTCCATTAAAAAAGGTGGGGTGGGGGCGGGAATATTGAAGGAGCCAGTAGAAAATACTCTGAAAATACTTCTGTTAAGCACCATTCCCCTACCCACCCCCCACGCCCACCGCACACACACACACACTCAAAGAAAAAGGTTTATAAACAATGATGAATCATATGAATATGGGGAATCTTCCCCTTTGGAGTCCCTTTCCTCACTGTAAGTCACAGCCCTCCAAGTCTGTGTTAGCAGTATTTTTAAGACTGCTTTAGATGTTCTCAGTTAGGGGGGAAACCTCCTCACTTGGAGGAACAAGGTCTTGAAAGGAGGATTGGTAACAGAGGAGACCAGATACAGTTTTTTAGTAATCGTCTTTGCAAGTGTGAGTAATAGCCACCTGCCCCCATCAAACAGTCCAAGAGCCATGCAGCATTCTTTGACTGAATTCCTCACCAGACTGAGTCGCTTACCCCAAGAGAGAGGTAAAAAACTGGAACTCAGTGGCACCTCACCTGTAGATGGACAGAGAGCCCACCACCACTACCGTATTAGAGTCACTGAAGAGGTTTCACAAAACATTAGTGCACAGGCAAAGTTTCCTCGAGATTTTTCAGAGCTCTGCCTCCTTCACCAGCTTACTCAGATAGCTGAATGCCCAAACTGATAATGTAAAGTGAAAATATCTGTTAATCTTTAAGGAGAGAATTTAATAATACTCAGGTAAACAGGGAGAACACCCCAAGAAAATGTACCCCTGTTATTCAGGGGATAATATCAAGGCCAGATTAAAGTGTCCTGATTCGAAGGTGAGTAGATGAAAACAACAAAAACAAAACATGGCCCCAATCAACAATTCTGCAACAAACAAAGGAAATCACTTAAAATATGGCTTATGGCTACATTTTGACAGAATGTGTAACCCATGAAATAGGAGGAAAGCTAGACAATAATTGCTTCATGTGCTCAAGAAATCAAAGAAAATAAAGATCCTATGAAATAAGATTTGAAAATATAAAAGATAATTGCTGAGGATGAAATGGTGCTATCAGAGTTAACAATATTTTTAAGGAAATAGGTAGTGATGATGCAGAACTGACAGGTATATTAAAAGTAGTGGAGTAGAATAAACATGGAGTAAGCCAAACTGAAGATCAGAAGAGCAAGTTTAGGAAAATCACATGCAATGTAGCATGAAAGGATAAAAATAAGATTGGATTAGACAAGATAGTATATTAACAGAAGAAAAAAGATATCCAACATTGAGATAATTGGTGTAAAGAAGAAAACAGAACTGAATGAACTGACTTTAATATACTGTGGCAATTTGTTGCGCTCGGAGAGTTTAGGTGTGCTGAAATGTTGGTCCTTCAGCCTTAAAGATTGCTCAGGTGGCTCTACGGTAGCCAGGCTACAAGAGTCCTCGAGTGTTTATCCCAGAGTACTGAACAAAGAATAGTAACCAAAATGTTATTATGTGGAAAAGATAGGCAAACGCATTAGAATACAAACTACTTGAGAACAAGAGAAAAAAACTGAGTTTACAGCTTACAGCATATGTGTCTGGGAACATATTTAAGAAAGTAGAGAAACGCTGGAGTGGCCAGCAGTCATATTTGGAAGAGTTCAATCTTGGACACTTTATTCATGCCAGGTGGCAAGATCTAACTGACCTTTTGCATATGCTAACTGACCTCTCCCTGTACCAAGTATTTAACCATCTGAGGCTTCCTACTAGGCTTCTCTGGTGACTCAACTGGTAAAGAATCAGCCTGCAGTGTGGGAGACCACAGTTCTATCCCTGCATTGGGAAGATCCCCTGGGGAAAGAAATGGCTACCCACTCCAGTATTCTTGCCTGGAGAATTCCGTGGACTGTATAGTCCATGGGGTCTCAAAGAGTGGGACACGACTGAGCGGCTTTTACTTTCACTGACTAATGATGAGTTTGCATATTAGAGAGATTTGCAAATTCAGGAATGCCTTTCTTCAACTAAAATCTCCAAGACCAGTTTTATGTTTGATCTGTCTTAGCTGAACATTAGATTCTTGATCTCAGGCTTCTCCAGTTCTATTTTGTTTGTTTTTACTAAATAGCTACTATAGATCAAGCATGAAACCAAGTATTTTGCATGTTATTTCACAATGTAAAATATTCTATACAAAATATTTTGTAAATACCATAATAGATATGTACCTTTTATGAAAATCTTTTAAAATTTCAGCTCAAACTGGAAAAAAAAAAACTTAGGGAGTCACTTGAATTGGTTGGTCACTCAGAAGATTATGTTATTGGAGCAAAAATTCACAGCCACTTGAGGTTTCAAACAGCTCTTCTCTTTCTTTCTGTGATGATATCTGAGTGAGGGACTCACTGGACTTTGTGACACTGAGAAAAAGGTATTTGGCCAATGATCTTGGTCAGTGCCCTTGGACTGCTGGCCTCATTTCTAGATGCTCTGTGGCTAAGGACACATGTGGTTCATGAACTTATAGCCTATTCTCTCTGAATGTGGATAGGGTCCATTCTCAGGTATCACTAGAACTGTAGAACTCACTGAGTTTCTGTCGTGTCATCATCTGTCCTTCATGAAGAACAGATCTGTCCTTCATCTGTCTATTTATACCTCACTCAAGGGAAGCCTTTGCTACGGCTTACCCCTGTGATAGTAAGCTTGTTGGCAAGCCTAATCTGAGTGTTCATGTCACTTGTGGACCCATGGAGATCTGGAATGAAAGCTATATCTTTTCTCTGCCTGACCACATCATTTCATCCTGATAATAAAGCTAGGGTGACCAAAGGGAGTACGTCAAGGCTGTATTTGTCACCCTGCTTATTTGACTTATATGCAGAGTACATCATGAGAAACACTGGGCTGGAAGAAGCACAAGCTGGAATCAAGATTGCCGGGAGAAATATCAATAACCTCAGATATGCAGATGACACCACCCTTATGGCAGAAAGTGAAGAGGAACTAAAAAGCCTCTTGATAAAAGTGAGAGGAGAGTAAAAAAGTTGGCTTAAAGCTCAACATTCAGAAAACTAAGATCATGGCATCTGGTCCCATCACTTCATGGGAAATAAGTGGGGAAACAGTGGAAACAGTGTCAGACTTTATTTTGGGGGGGCTCAAAAATCTCTGAAGATGATGATTGAAGCCATGAAATTAAAAGACGCTTACTTCTTGGAAGGAAAGTTATGACCAACCTAGATAGCATATTGAAAAGCAGAGACATTACTTTGCCAACAAAGGTCTGTCTAGTCAAGGCTATGGTTTTTCCATTAGTCATGTATGGAAGTGAGAGTTGGATGGTAAAGATAGCTGAGTGCCGAAGAATTGATGCTTTTGAACTGTGGTGTTCAAACGAGAGTCCCTTGGACTGCAGGAAGATCCAACTAGTTCATCCTAAAAGAGGTCAGTCCTGGGTGTTCATTGGAAGGACTGATGTTGAAGCTGAAACTCCAATACTTTGGCCACATGATGCGAAGAGTTGACTCATTGTAAAAGACTCTGATGCTGGGAAGGATTGGGGGCAGGAGGAGAAGGGGATGACAGAGGATGAGATGGCTGGATGGCATCACTAATGGACATCGGTTTGGGTGGACTCCATGAGTTGCTGATGGACAGGGAGGCCTGGTGTGCTGCGATTCATGGGGTCGCAGAGTTGGACACGACTGAGGGACTGAACTGAACTGAACTGAACTGACCCTGTGTTGGCAGGAAGCTGCCTGGTAAAGAACTCTTGTCCCAGAATCTCAACAAAAGATGTGGCAAATATACCTGTCTTCCTTTGTTGGTCTCCTCAACCTACATAATATACTTCAACCTACATAATATACTTCCTCCCCACTCAAAAACCAAAGAGGCACACGTATTACTGTCTTGCTTCCACCCCTGCTTTTGCTATTGTGCACCACAAACCAAGCAACAAATGATGGTCTTGTCAGGTTGAAAGTATGGCAGGGGGATCTGAGGGAGATGTTAGTAGCCTGATTTTGAGGAATGGAATAGGCAGACAAGAACTGATAAGCTGAAACCAGCCCTATAAACATTTATGCTGAACTTCTACTCATTTTCAGAATAAAATCTTCTCCTGATTTCAATGATTTTAGTACAAAAGAAAATGAATCCATCAGAAATGATCAACTAAATGAGTATTCAGAAAGACAGAAAAACCTGCTCCCATTGTGCTTTGAGGATGAACTGATAAAGCCAGATGCCAAGATAATTGACATTAGTCAGGTAAGAACAGTAACTTCTCACATGGTAATAAAAATATCTATTTATACTACTGTTCGGTAAAAGTATGTATTATCACTACTTGTAGGTATATCGTATCCTAGTGACCAGAATCTTTGATAAATTCTTCTTACCTCTCGGCTTCATATTCTGAAGTGATAACAACATGGAGTCTTAATATTCTTTTTAGAACCCCCATTCCAAACCAGAGGATTCCTTGGCACCAGCTGAAGAATTTGTGTTTTTATTTTATGAAGGATTTATCAAATTTTCTTGATTATAAAAGAAATATAAAATAAAGATGATTTTTTTTTGGAATGACTTGATTATGTTTCACTTTTCTATCAGTCTATTCTATTTCAACCAGAATAAGCATTTATTAAAGGTGATTTGGTAGCTCAGAGTCTCTAGGAATGCTGGGCAGACAACATGGCTGGAAAGCTATCCAATCAGGACTCAGGTTGCTCAGCTGCAGGTTGCTCTACTGGGGCCCATGCTCTTGTCACAGACAAAAGAAGTTTACAGTTCTGATGCTGAGCAGGAGACACTGCTTCTAAGCTCTTTGCCCACTGCTGCCTTTCAGCTAGCTATGTCTACCACCAGCCTCACTGGAATAGTTTTCACAATGCCTACTTTTCACAGTGCTTGCTTTTTCTGTACCGAAGACTGTCTTAAGTGTATCCAAGTGGCAGAGCCTAGGCCACATGCCTATGCCCTGACCTTAAGGGAAGCTGATAAAGCAAGTGTTTGCCTCTACCTAAGGGTACATTAGGCTTCCCTGGTGGCTCAGTGGTAAAGAATCTGCCTGCAATACAGGAGACGAGAGTTCTATCCCTGGGTCGGAAAGATTCCCTGGAGAAGGAAATGGCAACCCACTCCATATTCTTGCCTCGGAAATCCCATGAACAGAGGAACCTGGCAGATTGCAGTCCTTGGAGTCGCAAAGAGTCAGACAGACTTAGGGGCTGAGCATGTGTGCAAGGGTACATTCCCTAAGGTACTGGACAGACCAAAAATCTGACAAACCTCTACTATTATGGCTGAATAGGTAACATTGGCATCACCAGGGGATTAAAACTAGATCTTTTGTCATTTTTTCTGTAATCATAAGCATTAATATGCCTTTCACACCAAGGTCATTAATATACAATTAGGTGATCATTAATTTCTTACTTTGTTAATTATATTTCTAAAAGAAAAGTAGCAATCATTGACTTAAAGTTTACAAACTAAATACTGGTAATATTTATTATATTTGATGAGTAATCTGTGGATTTAATCTTTTTTTCCTTATAGTGGAAATGTGTAAGAGAATTCAGTGTGAGTAGATCATACATACAGATTTTGCTACTACTGTGATGAAAATAGTCTATTTTTAAGTCAGTCTATTACTTTGGCTCTTTTATTTCACAGATATAATATATTGAGCACTTTTTATTGCGCTAAATTGTGCTTATGTTGGGATACAATAATGAATGTAAGTCTTATAAAGAAAATTTTACACTTTCTGAATTTTTTAGGCTATTCAGACTTTGTAATTTTGGCTTTTAATCAGTTTCTTTTGATCTTTGACTCAATCTATTGTTTGGTATGCTGCTTATTTCTGGACATGGAAACCTAAGAAATGCCAGAACAATATTCCATGCTACCAAATATCATATTTCCCAGTGACAGTACCAAACATTTCTTTACATCTCACGCTATTTCAAAAAGAATTTTAGGAGGCCAGAAGTTCAGATTTTACCCCTAACATTGCAACAGAGTACTAAGAGAAGGAAGTGTATAACATACAAGGACATATTTTTGTTATGTTTAAATATTATTATAGCTTATATTAAAAATGTCTATGTAATTACTTTTAGAATATTTTGCCATTTTATTTTATGTTTTAAAAACTATTTAGCCGTATTGCTTCATTGACAGATAACAAAGACTCTTTTCTTTAATCTACAGGGGAAAAATGATACAAATCCCATAATCTTACAAGAGGCTAGATATGTTAAAATGTTACTTTTGACAAAAAGTAGGCTTCCTCCCCAATCTATGGAAAATGGAAATGGTTGCCTATATGAAAGATCAAATGTTGTTTTAGAAAGAAATTGTGAAATGTTTAAATCTGTAGCTAGAGATCAATCTATTACTCCTTCCAAAACCCGAAGAACTCTGCCTACAACACAGAAGAAAGATATACCAGCAATATCTTTTGAAGTCAGCCATAGAGTTGTAGATGATAGACTAAGGAAGAAAACTAGTAAGCAGACATTTGAAAACATATCTTGGGATAAACTCTGTAATTCTTCACAGACATTTTCCAGCTTAACAAAAAAATTTGTGGATTTCCTTGATAAAACTATTATTCAAGGAATGAGTGCTAAAACTGGAAAATTTGAAAAAATGTTTTCTACTGTAAAACCAATGAGCAAATTCAGTGCCTCACCTGTCAAATATTACTCAAAGCCTTCAGGAAATATACTCAAAGTCCATAAAATAAATAATGTAACACCATTGGATGATTTGTTAAACTTGTCAAGTAAAAAACAACCACCTCGTAAAGTATTGTTTATTTAGCAATTTGGGGATAACAGGAAGCAAATAACAAAGTTAGAAGATCATAGAAGAAATTCTTGTATAAATGGTAATATTCTAGTGGATGGTAGAAGAGAACAAAGCATAGAAGTTGAAATTACAAACCAATAGTGGTATAATATTTTGAGTAAATAAGAGGATGAAATTAGGAAATAATGATCAACAAGAGGAACTAGTTCAGAAATTTCTCTTATCTCAATTAGATTCCTCAGTCATCAGCATTCCTACAGTTAAGTATGATTCAGGACCAAGAATGGTATAGACTGACTCTTGATATTTGTTATTGGAAGCCAAATAACATCAAAAACTTTGTTCTGTAACTGGATATCAAACAAAACAATATACCACATTAACTTGATAGATGTGGAATTAATTATATAAAAGCATTTTGCATAATTGATGGAAACTCTTACAGTATTACATTAGCAATTCATGAAATTAAAAGACTTTGCAAAATTTCAAATATCTTTTTATTAGTAAATGTTGAAACTTCTTTACTATATAATACCTTTATCAAGTGTGACTTTGACTTTTTTTCTGAATTGTTAAACAATTTAAAAGCATAACTGATCCTTAGTAAGTAAATCATTTTGGTAGTAAATCTTATAAAAGGTTGAAAATTTTACATCAGTTGCTATTCTATTTATTCATTAACTTCTTATTAGCTCAAACAATAAAGCAGAACTCAGAAACAAGTTGCATTTCAGGAGTGCATTGGTAATCCACTTGTTTAAGGACTTTTCTTTTTTAAAGCCTTAACTGTTAGTGCTTGAGGAGAAGTAGGTTAATTAGAAGCATTTCAGTTAAAGGAAGGTTTTGGAGGTCTTTTGGAAACTTTTAAGAGTGAGGAAGTGATCTCATTCGGGTTTATCTGTTTCCACTGACTGGAGATTTTCTTTATTATGTGTCATCGGTGCTACTCTTGGGCATCTCTTCATGAGTAGAAGCAGATTTTGGCTCTCTGCTTGTCATCATAGGATAACCAGGAGAGAAAATGAAGATGGAGGAAAGAGAATGTTAACTGGAGACTCTGTAAGTGAGAGAAGAACACGAGAAAAAAGATTCAAGATAAGGTGGGGGGTTCAGTTATGTAGGAAGTCATAGAGTGGGAACACACAACTTTTCCTGGCTATTTACCTTTCTGTTGGTCACTGCTGGAGAGGAGAAACAGCAGCAGCTGCAGCTTAAAGTCATAAAGTCATCTTTCTTTTCAGAAAACGGGGATTGACCTTGCTCTCTCTGCTTGCTTTATCCATTCTCCCCCTATCTCCACCCCATCACCATATTCACTGCAGTGATCCTGATGGCTTACTGCAAAGCAAAATAGTTTCCCTAATTACCCTGTGGTCTCAGAAGAGAAAAAGCAGACTCCTAACCACTAACAGTAAAAATGACAAGGAATAGAAAATATACCTAGTAATAGCACAAGTAATGATGGTAGGGTTTCCTGATATGCAGTACAAGAGGAACAGGTGTAGACCCTGAATCTGGGCAGTTATGAGAGAACTAGGGCAAATAATGTCATCTATCTGAGTCTCGCTTTTCTATATTCCTGCCTTAAGATGAGGACAACAATACCTTGTTTTACAGTATGATTATTTTAAAGATTGGGCTTCCCTGGTGGCTCAGCTGGTAAAGAATCCGCCTGCAATGCGGGAGACCTGGGTTTGATCACTGGGTTGGGAAGAACCCCTGGAGAAGAGAAAGGCTATCCATTCCAGCATTCTGGCCTGGAGAATTCCACGAACTGTATAGTCCGAAGGATCACAGGGAGTCGGACACGAACAAGTCACTTTCACTTTCACTTTAAAGATTAAATAAACAATGTGGACTCTCTTGAGTGTGGTAAGCATTCATTTAAAATTCCCCTTTTATTCCCATCCTTTCTCCCGTTCTTAATGTAAGTGTGTGTGTTGGCTCAGTTGTGCCCGACTCTTTGTGACCTCGTGACCATAGCCCGCCAGGCTCCTAAGGATAGCCTTAGAATTTTCCAGGCAAGAATACCGGAGTGGGCTGCCATTCCCTTCTCCAGGGGATCTTCCCAACCCAGGGATTGAACCCCGGTCTCCTGCTTTGCAGGCAGATTCTTTACCATCTGAGCCAGCAAGGAACCCCATCCTTTCCCGTGCTCTTAATGTAAGCATAACTTCTTAAAAGACGTTCCCAAAGGTCTCTTAATACAATCTTTTCTAAATTATAGGCTAAACCTAACTACAATCAGTCTTCAGATTTTAGCCCAAAGTAGACTTAATTAGAACTGAGGATTTTGTATGTTATTTTTGGAAGTTTCTGCTGCAGCATGTGAGTTTTATTCTTTAGAAGGGCACTAACTCAATTAAAAAATTCCATCTTGCTGAGGATTGGCCATTGAAATAGCTGGACAGCTGGGAGTACTGGGTTGTGGGAAGATGGTGACATAAGCTCACCACCTTTCTCTTCTACTCTCAGCTTTAATCTATCATCTCCCTAGCCAAACAGATGCTGGGATCAGCAAGAAGTGGAGTGCAAGGTTAGACAAGGTTTCTGTTCTAATGCTGAGATCTGCATATGGCCCTGGAGACCAGTCTTCGAGTTAGAAGGCAATAATGGAAATTGTGCTGTGTCTAGGGACTGGCTGGCAGTTGGAATCTGTGGATCACCCCAGGGAAAGATTGTCTCTGGTTCTCTGTAAGTGTTCCTGGTCTCATTGGTCCCCAGGAGACTAAGAAGAAAACACTAAACCTATGAAAAAACTGAGAACTCAGAGAATTTTTCCTTCAGATGCCTCAGCAGAGGGTTATATTCTGCTTGCTTTTATAGTAGCAGTCCATAATGAGAACAACTTTACCTTCTGCCTTTTACACAGCTGTGGTCACTAAATACTGCCATAAACAGACCTAAGCTTCTCTGAGCCATATAAGAAAAATAGCAACCCACCTAAAGGGTCACAGCAAGCAGATGGTGGCCATCCAGGCAGGACATAACAGGGAAAAGGGCGTGAGAACTGACAGAGGTTTCACCTAGGGATGAGGAGGAATAAGCAAATATAGTAATTTTGTAGGATTAGCAGTGAGAAAAAATTTGAAAAAAAAAAAGTTTTTTCCTGTTTGCTCACCCTGCCAAGTCCACTTCATTTAGCAATCAGCTAGAAAATAAATAGAACAGATAAAGATTCTAGAGGAGACAGGGATAATTTGATTTAAAAAAATAATAAAAAGCACTTAGTAGATTCAAGCATATCACACACACACACAAAATACTGGTGGTATGTATGACTCTCAGTTATGATCTGAATTGATAGACTAGGTAACTATTAATTGAGTAGAAATATAAGAAAGCTTCCAAAATAAGGGGAAAGGCAATTTATAAAATATAAGAAAAATGAAAAAGAACAAGCATGATATAAAATCATAAAATATTGGTATCAAATATCTGTCATACTACATTTGAATTGCTTGAATTTTCCCTTTATTTTTTAAAGATTTACTTGTTTATTTTTGGCTACACTAGTTTCAGCGAGCAGAGGCTACTCTTCCCTGAGGTGTGAAGGCTCTCTTGCTGCAGAGCCCTAGTTCTAGGCACTCAGGTTTCTGTAGTTGCTGTGTGTGGACTCAGTAGTTGTGGCACATGGGCTTAGCTGCTCTGAAGCATGTGGACTCTTCCCAGACCAGGGGTCGAACCCATGTCCCCTGCATTGGCAGACAGATTCTTATCCACTGTACGACCAGGGAAATGCCTGAATTTTCAGCATTAAAAAATAATAAAGACTTTAAAAAAAACAGAGACTCTCAGACTAAGCTTAAAAAAAGTTATACAATCAGCTTTTTGTATACATGAGTTCTATATCTGTGAATTCAATCAACCACATACAGAAAATATTATTTTAAAAAAAATCCTGAAATGTCCCCCAAAATCAAAACTTGAAGTTGCCTAGCATCAGCAGCTATTTACATATCATTTATATTATACTTACAAATATTTACATAGCATTTACATTGTATTAGGTATTGTAAGTAATCTAGAGATGATTAAACATGTATAGGAGGATGTACAGAGGTTTTACACAAATACCACTCCATTTTATATAAGGAAGTTGAGCATCCATAGGTATCCATGGGAGGTCCTAGAACCAATCCCCTTGAAACAAAGGGATAAATATATTCTGTTTATAAGAAATATAGTTAAAGCAATAAAAAGAAGCTTGAAAATAAAGGAATGGAGACAGAGATACCAGACTAATGATACAAAGAGAAACTGTAGTGGCATTATTAACATCACATGTTACAATTTAAGATTAAAAACAATAAATGTGACAAAGAAGGATCTTATACCTTATGTAATAATAGAAACAGTATCAGTAAAAAATATAACAGCATCTTTGGTGCACTATATATGTACCAAACAACAAAACAGCTAGTTATATAAGACAAAAGCTATCAGAAATCTCAGGAGGGAGGCGGTCCTAAGATGACAGAGGAATAGGATGGGGAGACCACTTTCTCCCAAACAAATACACCCAAAGAACATTTAAAAGCTGAGCAAACTCCACAAAACAACTTCTGAATGCTGGCAGAGGACATCAGGCGCCCAGAAAGGCAGCCCAGTGTCTTCGAAAGGAGGTAGGACAAAATATAAAAAATAAAAAGAGAGAGGAAAGAGGTAGGGATGGAGATCCATCCATGAAGGGAGTCTTAAAAAAGAAGTTTCTGAACACCAGGAAACACTCTCTCTGGTGGATCTGTGGTGAGTCTTGGAATCTCAGAGGGCAAAATAACCAGGAGCAAAAATAAATAAATAATTAACCCCCACAGATTATGTACCTAACTGCAACTCCCAGCAGAGCGGCAGCCCAGGCGCGCCATCCCCCACTAGCAAGCGCGGGCTGCTCAGGGAGGGGTGGGCTGCGCTGCTTTGTGTGAGGACTGGGACTAAATGCCCAAGGGCAACCTGAGGGAACTAGCCTGAGACAGCAACCTAGGCTGTGGAATAGCTTTCCCGCAAAAAGCCACCACCAGGTCCATGCACAGAACAAAGGACTGCGCAGAGTTAGTCGGCTGCGGGCTGCGGACCGGCCCATCCCCGCTGGAGACAGGCAGGCGAGGGCAGCCAGAGCCGCCGGCACAATCGCGGCCCCAGAGAGGCCTCCTCTACCAAACCGTGGGCAGAATTCATGGCTAACCAAGACTTCTTGGGATTCTGGACAGTTGCCACCAGAGATCAGCTCTCCACACACCTGAGAAGGCACACCTAGTTGCACACCCAGAAAACCGAGCAGCTGGGATGGGAGGGGAGAAGTCGCAGCCCGGAACAGCGCTGGGCTGCCTGGACCTGGGAAGTGCAGGCAGCCTCAGCGACCCGCTTCAGGCAGCTCCCAGCGGAGTGACCCAGAGCCTGAGCAGTGTGGGCTGGGAAAGCACACACGCCGTGAGTGGGGGCAAACCCCAGAGCAGCTAAATCACTTGTGAGCACACACCACTGATATTTGTTTGCAGTGTTCCTCTCCACAGCAGGACTGAACAAGTGAGCCTAAAAAAGTGACTACCACCGCCCCCTGTGTGTCAGGGCAGGAAATAGACACTGAAGAGACCAGCAAACAGAAGAAGCTAAAATAATCAGAGGGAACCGCTTTGGTAGTAACAGGAATAACAGATTAAATCCCTGCAGTTAGCACCGACTACATAGGAAGGAGCCTATAGACCTTGAGAAGTACAAGCTGGACAAAGGAACTATCTGAAAAGGAACTGACCCCACACTGTCTATAACAGCTCCAGAGAAAGCCCTAGATATATTTTTACTATTATCATTTTTAAAATATTAAAAACTTTTAAAAAGTATTATTTCTTTATTTTTTTATTTTTAAGTCCCCTATAACTCCTTTAATTTTCATTTTTATAACCTTCTATTACCTAGCAAAAAAAAAAGAAGACCCTATTTTTTAAGCAAACTTTCTATATACATATATGTAAGAATTTCTGTGACTCTTTTTTTCTTTTTTGTTTGCTTGTTTGTTTTGTTTTTCCTCTATTTTTGTTTTCTTTTCTTTTTTCAATTGTATTTTTGAGAATCTAACATTTATTCTAGATTTTTAATCTCTGTTTTTTGGTATTTGTTATCAACTTTGTATCTTTAAGAACCCAATCTTCAGTACCAATTTTTACTCAGGAGTGAGATCACTGGCTCGATTGCTCTCTCCTCACTTTTGACTCTCCTTTTTTCCCACCAGGTCACCTCTATCTCTCCCCTCCCCCTTTGCTTCTCTACCCAACTCTGTGAATCTCGTTGAGTGTTACGAGTTGTGAAGAACACTTAGGTAACTGATCACTGGCTGGATCTGTCTCTATCCTTTTGACTCCCCCTTTTCTCCCCCTGGCCACCTCTGTCTCCTTCCTCTTCTCTTTTTAGTATAATTCTGTGAACATCTCTGAGGGATCCAGACTGTGGAGAGCACATAGGGAAGCGATCACTGGCTAGCTCGCTCTCTCCCCTTTTGATTCTCCTCTTCTCCTTCTGGTCACCTCTGTCTCCCTCCTACCTCTTCTCCTCTCCATGTAACTCTGTGTAAATGTGTGGGTGCCCCTCACTGTGGAGAAAGTTTTCATCATTAACCTAGATATTCTACCACTGGTGCTGTATAGATGGAGAAGTCCTGAGGCTACTGTAAGAATAAGACTGAAAACCAGAGGCAGGAGGCCTAAGCCCAAACCCTGAGAACACCAGAGAACTCCTAAATCCAGGAAGCATTAATTGATAGCAGCTCATCAAATGCCTCATACCTACACTGAAACCAAGTACCATCCAAGGGCCAACAAGTTCCAGAGTAAGATATACCATGCAAATTCTCCAGCAACACAGGAATATAGCCCTGAGCTTCAATATACAGGCTGCCCAAAGTCACACCAAGCCCAATGACATCTCAAAACTCCTTACTGGACACTTCATTGCTTGGCAGAGAGAAGAAATCCAGATTCACCCATAAGAACACCGACACAAACTTCCCCAACCAGGAAACTTTGACAAACCACCCGTCCAACCCCACCCACAGTGAGGAACCTCCACAATAAAGAGGTAACACAAACTGCCAGAATCCAGAAAGGCCACCCCAAACACAGCAATATAAACAAGATGAAAAGGCAGAGAAATACCCAGCAGGTAAAGGAACAGGATAAATGCCCTCCAAACCAAACAAAAGAGGAAGAGATAGGGAGTCTACCTGATAAAGAATTCTGAATAATGATAGTGAAAATGATCCAAAATCTTGAAAACAATTGGAGTTACAAATAAATAACCTGGAGACAAGGAATGATAAGATACCAGAAAGTTTTAACAAGGACTTAGAAGAAATAAAAAAAGAGTCAAAATACAATGAATAATGCAATAAATGAGATAACACTCTGCAGGGGACCAACAGTAGAATAACAGAGACAGAAGATAGGATAAGTGAGGTAGAAGATAGAATGGTAGAAATAAATGAAACAAAGAAGAAAAAAGAATTAAAAGAAGTGAGGACAACCTCAGAGACCTCTGGGACAATGTTAAATGCCCTAACATTCAAATCATAGGAGTCCCAAAAGAAGACAAAAAGAAAGGGCATGAGAAAATACTTGAGGAGATAATAATTGAAAACTTCCCTAAAATGGAGAAGGAAATAATCACCCAAGTCCAAGAAACCCAGAGAGTCCCAAACAGGATAAACCTAAGGTGAAACACCCCAAGACACATATTAATCAAATTAACAAAGATCAAACACAAAGAACAAATATTAAAAGCAGCAAGGGAAAAACAACAAATAACACACAAGGGGAATCCCATAAGGATAACAGCTGATCTCTCAATAGAAACACTTCAAGCCAGAAGGGAATGGCAGGACATACTTAAAGTGATGAAAGAAAATAATCTACAACCCAGATTACTGTATCCAGCAATGATCTCATTCAAATTTGAAGGAGAAATTAAAAGCTTTACAGACAAGCAAAAGCTGAGAGAATTCAGCATCACCAACCCAGCTCTCCAACAAATGCTAAAGGATCTTCCCTAGACAGGAAACACAGAAAGGGTGTATAATCTCAAACCCAAAACAATAAAGTAAATGGCAATGAGATCATACATATCAATAATTACCTAAAATGTAAACGGGTTGAATGCCCCAACCAAAAGACAAAGATTGGCTGAATGGATACAAAAATAAGACCGCTATATATGTTGTCTACAAGAGACCCACCTGGAAACAAGGGACACATAAAGACTGAAAGTGAAGGGCTGGAAAAAGATATTCTATGCAGACAGAGGCCAAAAGAAAGCAGGAGTAGCAATACTCATATCAGATAAATTAGACTTTAAAACAAAGGATGTGAAAAGAGACAAAGATGGACACTACATAATGATCAAAGGATCAGTCCAAGAAGAAGATAAAACAACTATAAATATATGTGCACTCAACATAGGAGCACTGCAAAATGTAAGGCAAATGCTAACAAATATGAAAGGGGAAATTAAGAATAACACAATAATAGTGGGAGACTTTAATACTCCACTCACACCTATGGATAGATCAAGTAAACAGAAAATTAACAAGGAAATTCAAACTTTAAATGATACAATAGACCAGTTAAACCTAATTGATATCTATAGGACATTTCTCCCCAAAACAATGAATTTCACCTTTTTCTCAAGCTCACACAGAACCTTCTCCAGAATAGATCACATCCTGGGCCATAAATCTAGCCTTGGTAAATTCAAAAATATTGAAATCATTCCAAGCATCTTTTCTGACCACAATGCAGTAAGATTATATGTCAATTACAGGACAAAAACTATTAAAAAATTGCAACATATGGAGGCTGAACAACATGCTGCTGAATAACCAATAAATCAGAAGAAATCAAAATATGCATAGAAACAAATGAAAATGAAAGCACAACAATCCAAAACCTATGGGACACTGTAAAAGTAGTGCTAAGGGGAAGGTTCATAGGAATACAAGCTTATCTCAAGAAGCAATAAAAAAGTCAAATAAATAACCTAACTCTATGCCTAAAGCAACTAGAAAAGGGAGAAATGAAGAATCCCAGGGTTAGTAGAAGGAAAGAAATTTTAAAGATCAGAGCAGAAATAAATGCAAAAGAAACAAAAGAGACCATAGCAAAAATCAACAAAGCCAAAAGCTGATTCTTTGAGAAGATAAATAAAATTGACAAACCATTAGCCAGACTCATCAAGAAACAAAGGGAGAAGAACCAAATCAACAAAATTAGAAATGAAAAAGGAGAAATCACAACAGACAACACAGAAATACAAAGGATCATAAGAGACTATTACCCACAACTATATGCAAATAAACTGGACAACTTGGGAAAAATGGACAAATTCTTAGAAAAGTACAACTTTCCAAAACTAAACCAGAAAGAGATAGAAAATCTTAACAGACTCACCATAAACACAGAAATTGAAACTGTAATCAGAAATCTTCCAACAAACAAAAGCCCCGGACCAGATGGCTTCACAGCTGAATTCTACCAAAAATTTAGAGAAGAGCTAACACCTATCCTACTCAAACTCTTCCAGAAAATTGCAGAGGAAGGTAAACTTACAAACTCATTCTATGAGGCCACCATCACCTTAATACCAAAACCTGACAAACATGCCACAAAAAAAGAAAACTACAGGCCAACATCACTGATGAGCATAGATGCCAAAATCCTTAACAAAATTTTAGCAAACAGAATCCAACAACACATTAAAAAGATCATACATCATGACCAAGTAGGCTTTATCCCAGGGATGCAAGGATTCTTCAATATCCACAAATCAATCAATGTAATATACCACATTAACAAACTGAAAAATAAAAACCACATGATTATTTCAATAGATGCAGAGAAAGCCTTTGACACAATTCAACATCCATTTATGATAAAAACCCTCCAAAAGCAGGAATAGAAGGAACATACCTCAACATAATAAAAGCTATATATGACAAACCCACAGCAAACATTATCCTCAATGGTGAAAAACTGAAAGCATTTCCCCTAAAGTCAGGAACAAGACAAGGGTGCCCACTCTCACCACTACTATTCAACATAGGTTTGGAAGTTCTGGCGACAGCAATCAGAGCAGAAAAAGAAATAAAAGGAATCCAGATTGGAAAAGAAGTAGTAAAACTCTCACTGTTTGCAGATGACATGATGCTCTACATAGAAAACCCTAAAGATACCACCAGAAAATTACTAGAGCTAATCAGTGAATATAGTAAAGTTGCAGGATATGAAATCAACACACAGAAATCCCTTTCATTCCTGTACACTAACAAGGAGAAAACAGAAAGAGAAATTAAGGAAATAATTCCATTCATGATCGAAATCAAAAGAATAAAATACTTAGGAATATATCTACCTAAAGAAACAAAAGATCTATATATAGAAAACTATAAAACACTGATGAAAGAAATCAAAGAGGACACAAATAGATGGAGAAATATACCACGTTTATGGATTGGAAGAATCAATATAGTGAAAATGAGCATACTATCCAAAGCAATCTATAGATTCAATGCAATCCCTATAAACCTACCAGTGGTCTTTTTCAGAGAACTGGGGCAAATAATTTCACAATTTGTATGGAAATACAAAAAACCTCGTATAGCCAAAGCAATCTTGAGAAAGAATGAAACTTGAGGAATCAACCTGCCTGAGTTTAGGCTACTACAAAGCCACAGTCATCAAGGCAGTATGGTACTGGCACAAAAACAGAAATATAGATTAATGGAACAAAATAGAAAGCCCAAGATAAATCCATGCACCTATGGACACCTTATCTTTGACAAAGGAGGCAAGAATATACAATGGAGAAAAAATAATCTCTTTAACAAGTGGTGCTGGGAAAACTGGTCAACCACTTGTAAAAGAATGAAACTAGAACACTTTCTAACACCATACACAAAAATAAACTCAAAATGGATTAAAGATCTAAACGTAAGACCAAAAACTATAAAACTCCAAGAGAAAAACATAGGCAAAGCACTCTCCGACATAAACCAAAGCAGGATTCTCTATGACCCACCTCCCAGAATATTGGAAATAAAAGCAAAATAAACAAATGGGACCTAATTAAAATTAAAAGCTTTTGCAAAACAAAGGAAACTAAAAGCAAGGTGAAAAGGCAGCCTTCAGAATGGGAGAAAATAATAGCAAATTAAGCAACGGACAAACAATCTCAAAAATATACAAACAACTCCTGTGGCTCACTTCCAGAAAAATAAACGACCCAATCAAAAAATGGGCCAAAGAACTAAACAGACATTTCTCCAAAGAAGACATAAAAATGGCTAACAAACACATGAAAAGATAGATGCTCAACATCACTCGTTATCAAAGAAATGCAAATCAAAACCACAATGAGGTACCATTTCACATCAGTAAGAATGGCTGCCATCCAAAAGTCTACAAGCAATAAATGCTGGAGAGGATGTGGAGGAAAGGGAACCCTATTACACTGTTGGTGGGAATGCACACTAGTATAGCCACTATGGAGAACGGTATGGAGATTCCTTAAAAAACTGGAAATAGAACTGAAATATGACCCAGCAATCCCACTGCTGGGCATACTTACCGAGGAAACCAGAATTAAAAGAGACGCATGTATCCCAATGTTCACCACAGCACTGTTTACAATAGCCTGGACGTGGAAACAACCTAGATGTCCATCAGCAGACGAGTGGATAAGGAAGCTGTGGTACATATACACAATGGAATATTACTCAGCCATTAAAAAGAATACATTCAAGTCAGTTCTAATGAGGTGGATGAAACTGGAGCCTACTATAGAAAGTGAAGTAAGCCAGAAGGTAAAACAACAACACAGTATACTAATGCATATATATGGAATTTAGAAAAATGGTAACAATAACCCTGTATGCAAGACAGCAAAAGAGACACAGATGTATAGAACAGACTTTTGGACTGTGGGAGAGGGTGAGGGTGGGATGATATGACAGAACGGCATTGAAGCATGTAAATTATCATATGTGAAATGAATTGCCAGCCCAGGTTTGATGTATGGCACAGGGTGCTTGTGGCTGGTGCACCAGGATGACCCAGAGGGATGGAATTGGGAGGGAGGCGGGAGGGGGGGTCTGGAAGGGGAACAATGTACACCCATGGCAGATTCATGTCAATGTATGGCAAAACCAACACAATATTGTAAAGTATCTGTCAGCTAGTCTCCTAGCCCACTTGATCATTGAATCTAGAAGTACTGTTTAAAAAAAAAAGAAATCTCAGGAGATTAATAGAAATAAAATTATTGCAGAAGACATAAATTCACTTCTTTAAGAGTTAAACAGGTAAAACAAAAAATGTATGGATACAGAGTAATTCAGTTCAATACAGTTCAGGCATTCAGGCGTGTCTGACTCTCTATGACCCCATGAACTGCAGCACGCCAGGCCTCCCTGTTCATCACCAACTCCCAGAGTTCACCCAAACTCATGTACATTGAGTTGGTGATGCCATTAAACCATCTCATCCTTTGTCGTCCCCTTCTCCTCCTGCCCCCAATCTTTCCAGTATCAGGGTCTTTTCAAATGAGTCAGCTCTTCGCATCAGGTGGTCAAAGTATTGGAGTTTCAGCTTCAACATCAGTCCTTCCAATGAACACCCAGAACTGATCTCCTTTAGGATGGACTGGTTGGATCTCCTTGCAGTCCATGGGACTCTCAAGAGTCTTCTCCAACACCACAGTTCAAAAGCATCAATTCTTCTGTGCTCAGCTTTCTTTATAGTCCAACTCTCACATCCATACATGACCACTGGAAAAACCATAGCCTTGACTAGATAGACCTTTGCTGACAAAGTAATGTCTCTGGTTTTTAATATGCTGTCTAAGTTGGTCATAATTTTCCTTCCAAGGAGTAAACGTCTTCTAATTTCATGGCTGCAGTCACCATCTGCAGTGATTTTGGAGCACAAAAAAATAAAGTCTGACACTGTTTCCACTGTTTCCCCATCTATTTCCCATGAAGTGAGTGATGGGACCAGATGCCATGATCTTAGCTTTCTGAATGTTGAGATTTAAGCCAACTTTTTCACTCTCCTCTTTCACTTTCATCAAGAGGCTCTTTAGTTCTTCACTTTCTGCCATAAGAGTGGTGTCATCTGCATATCTGAGGTTATTGATATTTCTCCTGGCAATCTTGATTCCAGCTTGTGCTCCCTTCAGCCCAGTGTTTCTCACGATGTACTATGCATATAAGTTAAATGAACTGAGTGACAATATACAGCCTTGACATACTTCTTTTCTTATTTGGAACCAGTTTGTTGTTCCACGTCCCATTCTAACTGTTGCTTCCTGACCTGCATACAGGTTTCTCAAGAGACAAATCAGGTGGTCTGGTATGCCCATCCCTTTCAGAATTTGCCACAGTTTGTTTTGATCCACACAATCAAAGGCTTTGGCATAGTCAATAAAGCAGAAATAGATGTTTTCCTGGAACTCTCTTGCCTTTTTGATGATCCAGTGGATGTTAGCAATTTAATCTCTGGTTCCTCTGCTTTTTCTAAAACCAGCAGGAAAATCTGGGAGTTCACAGTGCACGTATTGCTGAAGTCTGGCTTGAAGAATTTTGAGCATCACTTTACTAGCGTGTGAGATGAGTGCAATTGTGCAGTAGTTTGAGCATTCTTTGGCATTGCCTTTCTTCGGGGTTGCAATGAAAATTGACTTTCTAGTCCTGTGGCCACTGCTAAATTTTCCAAATTTGCTGGTATGTTGTGTAGCACTTTCACAGCATCATCTTTCAGGATTTGAAATAGCTCAACTGGAATTCCATTACCTCCACTAGCTTTGTTCCTAAAGATGCTTCCTAACGCCTACTTGACTTCACATTCCAGGATGTCTGGCTCTAGGTGAGTGTGAGTGATCACACCATCACGATTATTTGGGTAATGAAGATCTTTTTTGTACAGTTCTTCTGTGTATTCTTGCCACCTCTTATTAATATCTTCTGCTTCTGTTTGGTCCCTACCATTTCTGTCCTTTATTGAGCCCATCTTTGCATGAAATGTTCCCTTGGTATCTCTAATTTTCTTGAAGAGATCTCTAGTCTTTCCCATTATATTATTTTCCTCTATTTCTTTTCATTGATCACTGAGGAAGGCTTTCTTATCTCTCCTTGATATTGGGTATATCTTTCCTTTTCTCCTTTGCTTTTCGCTTCTCTTCTTTTCACAGCTATTTGTAAGGCCTCTTCAGACAGCGATTTTGCTTTTTTGCATTTCTTTTTCCTGTACAATGTCATGAACCTCCATCCATAGTTCATCAGGCATTCTGTTTATCAGATCTAGTTCCTTAAATCTATTTCTCACTTCCACTGTATAGTTATAAGGGATTTGATTTAGGTCATACCTGAATGATCTAGTGGTTTTCCCTACTTTCTTTAATTTCAGTCTGAATTTGGCAATAAGGAGTTCATGGTCTGAGCCACAGTCAGCTCCCAGCCTTGTTTTTGCTGACTGTATAGAGCTTCTCCATCTTTGGCTGCAAAGTATATAATCAATCTGATTTTGGTGTTGACCATCTGGGGATGTCCATGTGTAGAGTCCTCTTTGTGTTGTTGGAGAAGAGGATGTTTGCCATGCCCAGTGCGTTCTCTTGGCAGAACTTGATTAGCCTTTGCCCTGCTTCATTCTGTACTCCAAGGCCAAATTTGCCTGTTACTCCAGGTGTTTATTGACCTCCTGCTTTTGCATTCCAGTCCCCTATAATGAAAAGGACATCTTTTTTGAGTGTTAGTTCTAGATATTTTAGGTCTTCATAGAACCATTCAACTTTAGCTTCTTCAACGTTATTGGTTGGGGCATAGACTTGAATAGACATTCCAGGTTCCTATGCAATATTGCTCCTTACACCATCAAACCTTGCTTCTATCAACAGAGTAATTATATAATGCAATTAATAAAATTAATGTGATGAATATATACTCTGGTTTCTTTGTTTTTCTGAAACAGAGAAAGTAAATTTTTGAGCTTGTCCATAGAAAATGAATTATGTGCAGGGCTACACAAACACACTTTTTTTCCTTTTTAATTAATTTAGAGAACTTTAAAAAAAATAACTCAATAAGAAACAGTCAAAATGAAACAGAATCACAAATGTATTAACTGCTTAAAAATAAAGGATAAAGAGGAAAGCAAAACTCAAACTATGAAGTAAAAAATAATGAAAAAGAAGCCACTTCATTTCAAACGTTATGGCACAATAGCCTAAAACACAAGTTACATTTCTTGTTTTTCTTTCTTCTCTCATCTCCTCCTTTCTTCTTCTTTTTCTACTTCCTTTTACTATTTTTCTTGTTTTCTTCTTTCTTCCTTTTTACCTCCTTTTTCTTAATGAAAAGATTTCAATGAAAAGGACCCTAAGGTTCTTATTTTGGAAAATAGAAAACACATTAAAAAAAACCATAAAATATGAAAGGGTAAATAAGAGCAAAAGATATTGTTTTGTGTGTTTGTTTTAAAAATACACTAAAATGAGACTTCCCTGGTGATTTTTGGTAAAGTATCTGCCTGCCAGTACAGAAGACATGGGTTCCATTCCTGATCCAGGAGGATCATGCCTGCGGTGGAGAAGCTAAGCCCATGTACCACTGCTACTGAGGCTATGTTCTAGAGCCTGGGAGTGGCAGCTACTGAGCCTGGGTGCCCTAGAGCCCGTACTTCACAACAGAAGAAGCCACTGCAGAGAAATGCCCATGGGCCACAACCAGCGAGTGTCCCTCGTTTACCACGACTAGGGGAAGCCCACACGGCAACCAAGACCCAGCGCAGCTCAACATCACTCATTATCAGAGAAATGCAAATCAAAACCACAATGAGATATCATTTTATACCAGTCAGAATGGCTGCCATCCAAAAGTCTACAAGCAATAAATTCTGGAGAGGATGTGGAGAAAAGGGAACCCTCTTACACTGTTGGTGGGAATGCAAATTAGTACAGCCACTATGGAGAACAGTGTGGAGGTTCCTTAAAACACTGCAAATAGTCCTGCCGTATGACCCAGCAATCCCACTGCTGGGCATATATACCGAGGAAACCAGAATTGAAAGAGCCACGTGTACCCCAGTGTTCATCACTGCATTGTTTACAATAGCCAGGACATGGAAGCAACCTAGATGCCCATCAACTGACGAATGGATAAGAAAGCTGTGGTACATATACACAATGGAATATTACTCAGCATTAAAAAAAAAAAACTCATTTGAATCAGTTCTACTCAGGTGGACGGAACTGGAGCCTATTATCCAGAGTGAAGTAAGCCAGAAGGAAAAACAACAATACAGTATACTAACGCATATATATGGAATTTAGAAAGACGGTAATGAGAACCCAGCATGCGAGACAGCAAAAGGAACGCAGATGTATAGAATAGACTCGTGGACTCTGTGGATGAGGGCAAGGGTGGGATGATATGGGAGAATGGCATTGAAACATGTTAATTATCATATGTGTAATCAATTGCCAGCCCAGGTTTGATGCTCGGGGCTGGTGCACCGAGATTTCCTGGGGGGAGGGAGGAGGGAGGGAGGAGGGAGGGGGGTTCTGGAGGGGGAGCATATGTAAACCCATGGCAATATCATGTCATCGTATGGCAAAACTAATTAAAAAAAATTTAAAAAAAAAAGACCCAGTGCAGCCATAAATGAAAGATAAATAAATAAATAAATAATTTCTATTGTTTTAAAACATGAAGTAAAAAACACTAAAATGGGTAAGTTAGTCTCAAACCTGATTTAAGAGAAATGAGCAAAAAAGGAATATAATTGTGAATGAGAAAAGAAACAGCCGTAGAGATTCAGTTCAGTCACTCAGTCATGTCTGACTCTTTGTGACCCTATGGACTGCTGCACACCAAGCCTCCCTGTTCATTACGAACTCCTGGAGCTTGCTCAAACTCATGTCCAAGTTGGTGATGCCATCCAGCTACCTCATCTCTATCATCCCCTTCTGCTCCTGCCTTCTTCGATCTTTCCCAGCATCAGGGTCTTTTCAAATAAATCAGGTCTTCACATCAGGTGGTCAAAGTATAGGAGCTTCAGCTTCAGCATCAGTCCTTCCAGTGAATATTCAGGACTGATCTCCTTTAGGATGGACTGGTTGGATCTCCTTGCAGTCCAAGGGACTCTGAAGAGTCTTCTCCAACACCACAGTTCAAAAGCATCAATTCTTCTGCACTCAGCTTTCTTTATCATCCAATTCTCACATCCATACATGACTATTGGAAAAACTACAGCTTTGACTAGATGGACCTTTGTTAGCAAAATAAAGTCTCTGGTTTTTAATATGCTGTCTAGGTTGATCATAGCTTTCTTCCAGGGAGCAAGCATCTTTTACTTTCATGGCTGCAGTCACTATCTGAGTGATTTTGTAGCCCAAGAAAATTAAGTCTGTCACAGTTTTCATGTTCTCCCATCTATTTGCATGAAGTGATGGGACTGGATGCCATGATCTTAGATTTTTTAATGTTGAGTTTTAAGCCGCCTTTTTCACTTTCCTCTTTTACTTTCATCAAGAGACTCTTCAGTTCCTCTTCACTTTCTGCCATAAGGGTGGTGTCATCTGTATATCTGAGGTTATTTTGATAATTCTCCTGGCAATATAGATTCCAGCTTGTGCCTCATCCAGCCCAGCATTTCACTTGATGTAATCTGCATATAGCTTAAACAAGCAGGGTGACAATATACATCCTTGACGAACTCCTTTCCCAATTTGGAACCAGTCCATTGGTCAATGTCCAGTTTGACTGTTGCTTCTTGACCTGCATACAGGTTTCTCAGGAGGCAGGTCAGGTCTGGTATTCCTATCACTTTAAGAATTTTCCACAGTTTGTTGTGATCCACACAGTTAAAGGCTTTGGCATAGTCAATAAAGCAAATTGGAACTTTGCTTTTCTGGAACTTTTACTTTTTCTATGATCCAATGGATGTTGGCAATTGATCTCTGGTTCCTCTGCCTTTGCTAAATCCAGCTTGAACATCTGGAAGTTCTTTTTTCACATACCACTGAAGCCTGGCTTGGAGAATTTTGAGCATTATTTTGCTAGCTTGTGAGGTGAGTGCAATTGTGTGGTAGTTTGGACACTTTTTGGCATTGCCTTTCCTTTGAATTGGAATCAAAACTGACCTTTTCCAGTCCTGTGGCCACTGCTGAGGTTTCCAAATTTTCCAAAGATTAACAGCATCATCTTTTAGGATTTGATATAGCTCAGCTGGAATTCCATAACCTCCATTTTCATTGTTCGTAGTGATGCTTCCTAAGGCCCACTTGACTTTGCGTTGGTCCTAGGTGAGTGAACACACCATCGTGATTATCTGGGTTATGAAGATCTTTTTTGTGCAGTTCTTCTATGTATTCTTACCATCTCTTCTTAATATCTTCTGATTTTGTTAGGTCCATACCACTTCTGTCCTTTGCATGAAATATTCCCTTGGTATCTCTAATTTTCTTGAAGAGATTTCTAGTCTTTCCGATTCTATTGTTTTCCTCTATTTCTTTGCATTGATCACTGAGGAAGGCTTTCTTATCTCTCCTTGCTATTCTTTGGAACTCTGCATTCAAATGGGTATATCTTTCCTTTTCTCCTTTGTCTTTTGCTTTACTTCTTTTCTCAGCTATTTGTAAGGCCTCCTCAGATAACCATTTTGCCTTTTTGCATTTCTTTTTCTTGGGATGGTCTTAATCACTGCCTCCTGTACAATGCCATGAATCTCCATCTATGGTTTTTCAGGCACTCTATCAGATCTAATCCCTTGAATCTATTTGTCACTTTCACTGCATAATCATAAGGTATTTGATTTAGGTCATACCCAGATGGTCTAGGGGTTTTCTCTACTTTCTTCAATTTAATCCTAAATTTGGCATTAAGGAGTTCATCTGAGCCACAGTTACCTCCCTGTCTTGTTTTCACTGACTGTATAGAGCTTCTCCATCTTTGGCTGCAAAGAATATAATCAATCTGATTACTGTATTAACCATCTGGTTATGTCTATCTGTAGAGTCATCTCTTGTATTGTTGGAAGAGGGTGTTTGCTATGACCAGTGTGTTCTCTTGGCAAAACTCTGTTAGCTTTTGCCCTGCTTCCTTTTGTACTCCAAGGCCAAACTTGCCTGTTATTCCAGGTTTCTCTTAACTCCCTACTTGTACTTTCCAGTGCCCTACAATGAAAAGGACATCTTTTTTGGGTGTTAGTTGTGGAAGGTCTTGTAGGTCTTCACAGAACTGTTCAATTTCAGCTTCTTTGACATTAGTGGTTGGGGCATAGACTTGAATTACTATGATATTGAATGCTTTGCCTTGGAAATGAACAGAGATCATTTATGATTTTTGAGACTGCACCCAAGTACTGCATTTAGGACTTTTTTGTTGACTAAGATGGCTACTCCATTTCTTCTAAGGGATTATTACCCACAGTAGTAGATGTAATGGTCATCTGAATTAAATTCATCCAATCCAGTCCATTTTAGTTAACTGATTCCTAAAATGTTGATGTTCACTCTTGCCATCTCCTGTTTGACCACTTCCAGTTTACCTTGATGCATGGACATAACATTCCAGGTTCCTATGCAATATTGTTCTTTACAGCACCAGACTCTACTTCCATCACCAGTCACATCCACGACTGGGTGTTGTGTTCACTTTGGTTCCATCTCTTCATTCTTTCTCCAGAAATCAGTGGGGTTATTTCTCCCCTCTTCTCCAGTAGCATATTGGGTCCCTACCGACCTGGGGAGTTGGTCTTTCAGTGTCATTTCTTTTTGCCTTTTCATACTGCTCATGGAGTTCTCAAGGCAAGAATACTGAAATGGTTTGCCATTCCCTTCACCAGTGGACCTTGTTTAGTCAGAACTCTCCACCATGACCTGTCCATCTTGGGTGGCCCTACAAAGCATGGCTCATAGTTTCATTGAGTTATACAAGGCTGTGGTCCATGTGAACAGTCTGATTAGTTTATGCTCCTATAACCATAGATATAGGAGCAAGCAAAAGAATCATAAGAAATATTACATGCAGATTTATGCCAACACATTTGAAAATCTAAAAAAGAAATGCTCAAATTTGACCCCTAGATATGGGTAATTTGAATAAACTAATTTCCTAGAAGGCAGTGACATGCCCGAGGACTAGCTGAGTTCACAAATAAATTTTCTTAGTTCACTGTTGAAGTCAGTGTGGTAAGTAGAATTTCTGAGATGTCTCCACAAGATTCCCAACCCTTGTTTTTCAAACACTAAACTAGATATAACTGTGAAAGGGCTTTGAAGACAGATTTAAGGTTACTAACCATCTAACCTCAAATATGGAGATTATTCAGAATTATTGGTGGGCTTAATATAATCACATGATCCTTTAAAAGCAGAGGAGTGCAGAAGTCAGAGAGATGGGGCAGAAGAGAAAGTAAGAAAGATGGGAGAGAAGTAGAGTTTGGAGGTTTTAATTCATAAAGGCAAAAATTTTAAACACTTGTTTACAGTATTTCCAATTTGTTCACAGTTATTGATTTCCTCCTTACCTTTTCCAGGTATCTCCATAGTTGAAGTGTGTTTTCCTACTCCACTGATGTGGGCTTGGTCGTGGTACTTACTTTAACCAATAGAATGTGAGCAGACGTGACTCAGAAGATTCAGCTATGCTCCTCTTGCTTCTGTCCTCCAGCATGTGTCAAGTAGCGGTCAGTCCTTGACTCTGCGCCCACTATGAGAAGACATTTAGAAACAAGGTAAATTGAATCCTACGAAGACCAGAAGAGCCTCAGCCAACCCATAACCCTCATACAACATGATCAAGAAATAAGTTTTTGATGTTGGTGGTCACTAAGACAAAGTGAAATTGTTTCTATAACAAGATCAGACCATTACAATCTCTTTGGGACTTTAATCTTTGAATTTAATTTCTCACAAGAAATTTTAGAGTGGGGGGGAGATGTATTCTAAATTGGGCATTTCTGTGTTAACATTTTAATAGTAAAGTGTATTAATCTCATAACAGTACCTCTGTTGACTTATACTGGGCAGTGGGCTGGCCATAATTTGAGACGGGAAATAAAATAGGAAATGAAATTTTTAATCTTGACACATCATGGTCTTGGAATTCCTTTAATTAATATAATTGTTACTGAGTCCAAGTTTGTATTGCTCACTGCATGATAGGTCAATAAACAGAAACAAAGTGTTGGGGCAAGGAATAGTGACTTTATTCTGAAAGTCAACAGACTGAGAACGTGGCAGGCTAATGTCCCAAACTGCCTCTTATCTGAGTTAGAATTCAGGTTTCTTTTATATTAAAAAGGGAGAAGATGTGGCTACTTGTTGCAAACTGAGGAGATGTGATAATCCTTTGCTCTTGCAGCTGGCCAGGCAGGTCTGGTCATGAAATTCCTATAAACCTCCAACAAGACAACTGCTATTCTCTGTTTTGCAACTTTATATGAATGAAAGTTGTCACACATTTAAAGGTCGAAGGAGGCAGAGCCTTGAGAATGGGCTATCATGTATACTTCAGGTTATAGGTAGCACTGTTTTTCAAAGGTGCAGTCAGCATGACTAAGCACAGGCAAGAGAGCACAAAGGTTGGAGCTAAAGGAACAGATCCAATATTGAATCAGTTTGTTCTTCTCTGTTATGTAATGATTACTGTATATTTTAGAACCTTCTGAACACAAAATTAACACTATTAAGCAATATTCCCAGGAGAATCCAAAAAAAAAAGTACACTGTTGGAGTAATCTCATAAATATAGGAGCAGGACTTCACTGATAGCTGAATCCTCTCTAAAGTGTGCTAGACACACCCCTGATTAAACATAACTTAATGATTAAATTCAAAAGGTAAGGGAAATTTAGACAGAAACACCTATTTCCCTGTTCTTCTTGTTCCCCTGTGTAGAGAAGGACTTCTCTCTGGTAATACCCATGGTTTCCTGCCCTACCCACTACTCCACTTTTCTCTACTGAGGAGGAATAAGAAGCCTCATCAGGGGTATTAGCAATGAGTTCAAGTTTCTTGGCTACATAAAACTAATCTGTTGAAAGACTATAAACACTAGGGAACTGATTTTTCTCTCTTCGACCCAATTCAGGGGGAGCAGCAATAAATCAGGTAAATGCGTGCATTCTGTTGACTCAATAATTCTATTGGGTGAACAACTCTGAAACAGTAGGGAAGGGGGCAGGGCACAATGTTTAAAAGAATGGAATAGCCTGAGGACACAGCATAAACTGATTAGAAACAAATAGGTCCAAGATGGCAGACGAGTCAATTTCCACCAGACTCTGAGCCTCAGTGTACGCTCTTTGTAACACACCAGCAAGCTCAATGACACACTCATAGGCTCTGTGAGAGTTCCAAGTCCTGCCATAAACGTCAAAAAGTGGGCAGTGGCCCAATTCCTGGCAATCCATACCCCTTCCCCCCAAATAGCTGGAATTCTCCTCCCAATCATTAGTATGAAATTACCCACCCCTATAAAAACTGACTGGTTCATCTGTTTATGTCCATGTGTAGAGTTGTCTCTTGTGTTGTTGGAAGAGGGTGTTTGCTATGACTAGTGTATTTCTCTTGGCAAAACCCGATTAGCCTTTGCCCTACTTCATTTTGTACTCCAAGGCCAAACTTGCTGGTTACTCCAGGTATCTCTTGACTTCCTACTTTTGCATGCCAGTAATGGCACCCCACTCCAGTACTCTTGCCTGGAAAATCCCATAGACAGAGGAGTCTGATAGGCTGCAGTCCATGGGGTTGCTAAGAGTTGGACATGACTGAGTGATTTCACTTTCACTTTTCACTTTCATGCATTGGAGAAGGAAATGGCAACCCACTCCAGTATCCTTGCCTGGAGAGTCCCAGGGATGGGGGAGCCTGGTGGGTTGCCGTCTGTGGGGTCGCACAGAGTTGGACACGACTGAAGCAACTTAGCAGCAGCATGTCCTTATGATGAAAAGGACATCTTTTCTTGGAGTTAGTTCTAGAAGGTCTTGTAGGTCTTCATAGAACCGTTCAACTTCAGCTTCAGCACTAGTGGTTAGGGCATAGGCTTGGATTACTGTGATGTGAATGGTTTGCCTTGGAAATGAACCATGATCATTTTGTCAGTTTTTGAGATTGCATCCAACGACTGCATTTTGGACTCTTTTGTTGACTATAATGGCTACTCCATTTCTTCTAAGGGATTCTTGCCCACAGTGAAGAGGAAAAGTTAAATTTTTTACATAACCTCCTGCTCTTCCTGTCTCTGTAACTCAGCTTGCTCCTTGCAAATTCTAGATCACATAGGTCTCAGAAAGTGGGGACTCACAATACTAAAAACTGGAGCTTATCTCAATCACTCTTGTCCTACCCTTTGCAATCACCCTAGCCCCTGCAAACCCACTTAGTCATGCCTGTCCACGTATAAAAGCTCTGTAACCCCTTTGTTCAGGGCTCAGAGCTTGGAGTGTTAACTCCTCTGGGCCCACTGGCATAATAAACCTGAGTTCTCCAACTCTCCGAGTGTGGTGTTTGATTTATCAAGTACTGGTTTCTGCAACAACAGTAGTAGATACAATGGTCATCTGAATTAAATATGCCCATTCCCACCCATTTTAGTTCACTGCTAAAATGTCAATATTCACTCTTGGCCATCTCCTGTTTGGTCATGTCCAATTTACCTTGATTCATGAACCTAATATTCCAGGTTTTTGTGCAATATTGTTCTTTACAGCATCAGACTTTACTTTCACCACCAGACACATCCACAACTGAGCATCATTTCTGCTTTGGCCCAGGCTCCTCATTCTTCCTAAAACTGTTTCACTGTTTTTCCCCAGTAGCATATTGGACACCTATCAATCTAGGGGCTCATCTTCCAGTGTCATATCTTTTTGCTTTTTCATACTTTTCATGGGGCTCTTGAGGCAAGAATGCTGGAGTGGTTTGCTGTTCCCTCTCCAGTGGACCACGTTTCTTCAGAACTCTCTACATCTTGGGTGGCCCCGCATGGCATCGCTCATAGCCTCACTGAGTTACACAAGGCTGTGATCCGTGTGATCACCCAGTGGTCAACACTGAAGTCAGATTGATTATATTCTTTGCAGCAGAAGATGGAGAAGCTCTATACAGTCAGCAAAAACAAGACTTGAAGCTGACTGTGACTCAGATCATCAGCTCCTTATCACAAAAGTCACCCTTAAATTGAAGAAAGTAGGGAAAACCACTAGACCATTCAGGTGTGACCTAAATCAAATTCCTTACGATTATACAGTGGAGGTGATGAATAGATTCAAAGGATTAGGTCCGATAGACAGAGTGTCTGAAGAACTGTGGACAGAGGTTCACAACATTGTACACAAGGCAGTGACCAAAAGAATTCCAAAGAAAAAGAAATGCAAGAAGGCAAAGTGGTTATCTGAGGAAGGCTTACAAATAGCTGAGAAAAGAAGAGAAGCAAAAGGCAAAGAGAAAAGGAAATGTTTGCCCAAATGAATACAGAGTTCCAGAGAAGAGCAAGGAGATATAAGAAAGTCTTCTTATGTGAACAATGAAAAGAAATAGAGGGAAACAATAGAATAAGAAGAACTAGAGATCTCTTCAAGAAAATTGGAGATACCAAGGGAATATTTCATGCAAAGATGGGCACAATAAAGGACAGAAATGGCAAGGACCTAACAGAAGCAGAAGAGATTAAGAAGTGGCAAGAATACACAGAAGGACTATACAAAAAAGGTCTGGATAACCGCATTGGTGTGGTCACTCACCTAGAGCCAGATGTCCTAGAGGGTGAAGTCAAGTCGGCCTTAGGAAGCATTACTATGCACAAAGCTAGCAGAAGTGATGAAGTTCCAGCTGAGCTATTTAAAATCCTAAAAGATAATGCTGTGAAAGTGCTGCACTCAATATGCTAGCAAATTTGGAAAACTCAGCAGTAAACACAGCATTGGAAAAGGTCAGTGTTTGCTTCCGTCTCAAAGAAGGGCAATGCCAAAGAATGTTCAAACTACTGTGCTCATTTCAAACCCGGGGATTGAATCCACATCTTCTGCATACCTTACTCATCTGCTTACAGAGGTAATAATAAATATCATAACCTCACTCTCCTCTTTCACTCTTGTGACTATAATGCTATTGGCTAAAATCAATGTGAAGTCTGGGCTTAAGACAGGCTGAGCCTTGAGTGGGGGCTTCCTAGGTGGTGCAGTGGTGAAGAATCTGCTTGCAGTGCAGAAGATGAGGGTTTGATCTCTGTGTAGGGAAGATACCCTGGAGGAGGAAATGGCAGCCCACTCCAGTATTCTTGCCTGGAAAATCCCATGGATAGAGCAGCCTGGCAGGCTACAGTCCATGGGGTCACAAGGAGCCAGACAGGACTGAGCAACTAAGCACAGCACAGAGACTAGAGTGAAGCTAGAGAAGTGCCTAGGGCACCACATTTAAGGAAGCACTTTCTGTCAGGGTCTGAGAATGAGTGTTTTTTATGAGGTGCCTAGGTGTCTTTCTTGCTTCATTCTAGTCCCAGCCCTGAGTTAGGAGAGCCCATGATGTAACCCACAGAAATCAGCCTCCCAGTGTCCAGAACTGGGTGGTGAGCTAATTTGAGGATCAGTTGGAAGATACTCAGTACACACTGTAAGAAAGTTCTTTAGGTTAACTTCTACTGGCAGTCCAGTGTTTAGGATTCAGAACTTTCACTGCTGGGCCCTTGTTCAATCCCTGGTTGGGAAGTAAGATCCTGTAAGCATGTAGTGCGGTCATAAACAGAAATCTATGGCTTACTCTGAACCTACTTGATTCACTGGACTTGATCCATCAGCATTACTATACCAAGTTAGTTTTCTCCTAAGTATAACTTTCAAAAAGTTAAAAAGTGTGACTCTCATGGAAATATGAAATGAACACAGGTCAAAGATTTTATCAACCCATTAATTAATGAAAGGAATCACAAGTTGGAATCAAGATTACCAGAAGAAAGATCAACAACCTCAGATATGCAGATAATTACCACTCTAAGGGCAGAAACCGAAGAGCAACTAAGGGCCTCTTGATGAAAGTGAAAAAGGAGAGTGAAAAGGCTGGCTTAAAATTCAGCATTCAAAAAACTAAGATTATGGCATCTGGTCCCATCACTTCATGGTATAAAAGTGGAAACAATGACAGATTTTATTTCCTTTGGCTCCAAAATTACTGTGGATAGTGACTGCAGTGATGAAATTATAAAATGCTTGCTCCTTGGGAGAAAAGCTCTGACATACCTAGAGAGCATATTAAAATGCAGAGACATCACTTTGCCAACAAAGGTCCCTCTAGTTAAATTATGGTTTTTTTCCAATGGTCATGTAAGGATGTGTGAATAGGACCATTAAGAAGGCTGAGCACTGAAAAATTGATGCTTTTGAATTTTGGTGCTGGAGAAGAATCTTGAGAGTCCCGTGGGCTGCAAGGAGATCCAACCAGTCAATCCTAAAGGAAATCGACCTTAAATATTCACTGGAAGGGCTGGTGCTAAAGCTGAAGCTCCAATACTTTGGCCACTTGATGCAAAGAGCTGACTCATTGGAAAAGACTCGCATGCCAGTAAAGATTGAGGGCAGTAGGAAAAGGGGGGCGACTGAGGATAAGATGGTTGGATGGCATCACTGACTTGATGGACACGAGTGTGAGAAAACTACCAGAGATAGTAAAGGACAGGAAAGCCTGGCGTGTTGCAGTCCATGGGGTCACACAGAGTCGAACACAATTTTAGCAACTGAACAATAACAGTGAATGAGTAAAGAATAAGATGTTAAAACTAGTTCAAAAGGAACTATGGAGACAGTTATGTATATCAGCCAAAAGAATGCTAAAGTGAATACGCTCATAATGAATACAAAGTTCATCCCATAAATTTGAGGGATTATCCTTTTTTAAAATAATTTTCTTTATTTTCAGCTGTGCTGGGTCTTCTTTGCTGCACAGGCTTTTCTCTAATTGTGAAACGTGGGGACCACGCTCTAGTCGCAGTGAGCGGGCTTCTTATTGCAGTAGCTTCTCCTGTTGCAGAGCTCAGGCTTCAGGCACATGGGCTCAGAAGCTGTGGCTTGCAGGCTCTAGATGGGAGGCTCAGCAGTGTAGCACAGGGGTTTGGTTGCTGGTCAGCATGTGGAATCCTCCTGGACCAGGGATCGAACCTGTGTCCCCTGCACTGGCAGGCAGATTCCTACCCACTGTACCACCAGGTAAGTCCAGACCTCTTCTAAGCAGAAAGCCCATAAAACATAGATACTACCACTATAGAATTAATTAATCTTCCAAGGATCCATTCAACAATTCCCAGTCCTCCACTGAAAGAACATCCAGTAATCACTTTCCCTTTTTTCTACACTTGATAATGTTTTTAAACATTTCTCCTCTGCTTGTAGGATATTCAGATATTTAAAGACACCAACTTCATCTCATTTATCTCCATGAGTCAGGTGCTCAGGATTAGGCACACGTGTGGTAATGAACAAGAAGGTGTTTTATTTCAGTTCGAAAAGGGAAAATTAAAACAACTCATTATTAAAACTAGGGTATATTATTACATGTAAATCCTATTTGCTGCCTATTTCACTCTAAAGAAAGCTTTCACTGTATATTTTCTCTGCCTCCCAAACAGGTAGGACACTGTATATGTAATTATAGCAGCTGTATGACAACAGGAAAAAAACAAATAGCTAGTCAGACAACTATCACATTGTAGATTCCAAAGTGGCATTTAGTTTGTCAAAATGCTTAGTTAATTTTAGTCAATAGTTAATTTGATCCAAACACTACACTTCACTACATGTGAAGCAGAATAAAAATATCGCCCTCTATGTTGCAGATATGAACTACCTATGTAAATAATGTAAATAATTAATTGATGCCTCCAAAGACAATTCTATTTCATTCCATTCCTTTATTTTTCTTTCTCTCAGTATACTTACTGTGTTGTTCTTTTCTTTCATTGATTTGCTTAGGATCTCAGAGGTTAAAAAAGGATCTTGAAAACCTTCTAGACCAGAGCTCTCCAGTAGAATGTTCTGCAATGATGGAAAAATTCTATATTTGTGCTGTTCAGTATAGTAACTGCCAGCCACATGTGGCCATCAAACACTTAAAATGTTTCTAGGGCAGGATTTCTCTAACTCAGCACTATTAACATTTTGGGTTTAACATTTCTTTATCATTGCAACATTGCTGAGAAATTCATTCAACATGCTAAGTAGTTTCATGCACAGTCATCCTATTTAATTTCAACCTCATTCCCTCAGCTCTCAGCATGCATGTTCCATAGTGGTTGTTCCAAACTCTCCCACTCTACTAAAATGTATGACTTCACTCTGCCCACCAGTTCCAAGAATAGGAAGAAAACTACACTCTGCAGCCGTAGCATGAGATTACTTCCTTGTGTAATCCTAAGCTTACCTAAAATTTCCACTTCCTATGTGGATGACAGTGCTGATTTTCTCTGAATTTCTCCATGTTAAAACAAATCCATAGTGGAGTATCCTTAGAGGCAATAGGGAGCCCAGTGCAATGAAAAGAATACTGGATGAAGATACAAGGCCAGAGTTTTACATCCAGCCCTATTTTAACCAGTCAAGCTTCAGATTTCACACTTGCATACCAGAGAATACTTCTAATGATGTTTTCCTAATATTTTAGATGACCATTCCAGGTGAGGACCTTTAAGATTCTACCTTCTTCCTCTTTACTGTTTTTTAGTAAAAAAATGTCTATGTGCCATCATTGTGCTAGTTGCTGGAAATGCAACAGTGACTGGGACAGATCTGGCTCATGCCCACATGTAATTTGATTGGGAAGTGAGCTACCCCTTCAGTGCTCGACCCTGAAAAAGCTCAGGGAAGCACAATCAATCTAAGCTATAAGGTTGCATTGCTTTGTTCTTAGGCTAATCCATGGATCCCAGGAGGGTGAGACTAAGCCTCCTCCCAGTTCATGATTTCTCCCATGCAGATAATGTCAGCTGCTTAGTAGAACCCATGGATATATGCAGAAGATGTATTAATGAGTACAGTATAGGCACTGGCCAATCAAACTTATAGTGGAAGCAAAATGCCACTCCTAGACTCAGTTGCCATGAAATTAAAAGACGCTTACTCTTTGGAAGGAAAGTTATGACCAACCTAGACAGCATATTAAAAAGCAGAGACATTACCTTGTCAATAAAGGTCCGTCTAGTCAAGGCTATGGTTTTTCCAGTGGTCATGTATGGATGTGAGAGTTGGACTATGAAGAAAGCTGAGCACAGAAGAATTGATGCTTTTGAACTGTGGTGTTGGAGAAGACTCTTGAGAGTCCCTTGGACTGCAAGGAGATCCAACCAGTCCATCCTAAAGGGCATCAGTCCTGGGTGTTCACTGGAAGGACTGATGTTGAAGCTGCAACTCCAATACTTTGGCCACCTCATGCGAAGAGCTGACTCATTTGAAAAGATCCTGATGCTGGTAAAGATTGAGGGCAGGAAGAGAAGGGGATGACAGAGGTTGAGATGGTTGGATGGCATCACTGACTCAATGGACATGGGTTTGGGTGGACTCTGTGAGTTGGTGATGGACAGGGAGGCCTGGCATGCTGCAGCTCATGGGGTTGCAAAGAGTTAGACACAACTGAGCAACTGAACTGAGACTTGGTTGCTGGTTTGTAGGGAGGTCTGAGGGATTTCAGAGGAGGGGCAAAGGTGATCAATGACTGTATGTCAAGTGTCATAGGATCTGAGGAAGTTACTATTTATCAGCATTTCTAGACATATTCCTTTGTTCTAACTGAAGAGTGGCAATACTGGTGTGTTGCTACTGAATATCAACTGGAAGTAGGAACGATGAGGCAGCATGAACACACAGCTATGTTATTTACCTGCCCTTTCCAGGGTCCTCAGAGGAAGCCTGCAACACTCCAACCTTTCTTAGAAATGTCTGCTTGCATCTACATATATATGTAAACCTCCCATCTTCACTTTAGTTTCTTCTTTTGTCTCTACCCAAGTTTCCATCTACGACCTCCCTCTCTTGGACCACCTCATAGTTCTTCCTACTTCTGAGCCAAAATAGGCCCGTCAGCCTCTTGTCAGATTTTAAAAATTTGTTAATTCTGATACATTAAATTAATATCCATTTTGATACCTTACTTTACATTCTTACCTTTGCATGTTTTTCTTAAGGAGGACTACAAAAGCTTCAGGTTTCATAAAACTTGCATCCACCTCTGCTCTTGGAGCTGATATTTTATAGAGAGGAGACAGACAATAAACCAATACAACATGATCAAGAAGTGGCAAACCCAAAGGAGAGATAAGGTGGGCTTAGAGAACAGAAAGCCACAGGAAGCATGATATTTTAGGTAGATTGGTCAAAAAAGACACATGAAAAAAAGCTCCACTGAACTAAGCCTTAACTTGGAATTTCACCAGTTTTTCCACAATGTTCCTTTTGAGGGAGGGGATGCTGTGCCAGATCTTAATTGCTGCTGGCAGATTTTCTGTAGCTGCAGAGAATGCAAGCCACCCTCTCGTTTCGGCACCCGGACTTCTCATAGTACTGGCTTTTCCTGTTGTGGAGCACAGGCTCGCGGGCACGTGGGCTCCGGTCGTTTCAGTATGTGGGCTCAGCAGTTGTGGTGCGTACCCTAGTTGCCCCAAGGCATGTGGAATCTTCCTGTCCTCTGCATTGGCAGAAGGATTCTTAACTACTCAACCCACAGGTTTCCCTGTTATTGGTGTTAATAATTCCAGTCTCTTCCCTATATCTCTCCTTCCCTTCCTGTAGTTGCTACCTCCATGACACCTTATGGGCTTTTTTTTTTTTTTAACATTTCATTTTACCTAGTAAATATTTCTTTATAATAGATTCTCTTTAATGAAATAACTAGTGTGGTTTCTGTCTCCTAACTGGACTCTGATTGATATAGAAATTGTTACTCGGAATGGTTCCAAAAGATGGGATTTGGGGGTTGGTTTGGTCCGGTCCTTGGGTTTCAATGCAGTAGCTGAGCTCCTTGCTAGTGGGAAAGGGACGCTGGTAACCATGTCATGCAGAAGTAGCACGAGTGATTAAACAAATTGCCTGTAGTTAATTGTGAGGATGTGCCTGCTGACACATGTGCCTTGGAGCATGTGCCTGCTGTACTTGCCTGTTACAGCAGTAATTGTGCCCACGAAGACTTCAGTGTGGAACAGATTCTTCTGAGTAGACTTAAACACAGAAAGAAGGATCAGACTTGGGTCCTTATACTCCTTATGTTCTCTGTTAGAGTCTCAGGAGAGAGTTAGAGAGTTTCTATGGCAGCCCTAAAAGAATGTCTCATTTCTCATAGTCACAGGGCTGGTATTGCTAAAAGTGAGTAAATATTTAGTTGTAAAGTTTACAAAATTTACATTAGTTAAATTTACAGCTTTGCCGTGTCTCTCATGAAGAAGTTAGGAAAAATGATAGGGAAGCAGAGAGACACTAAATCTTGAAGTAAGGATATATCTGGCCAGATTTAAATCAAGTTGAGAATTTTGAATTCCCAGGTCATACTCTTTCTAACAGTAGAAGAAGCTTGTCCTCCTGTGCCTGAGGATATCATTAATAGCCTTTCCTTGCTTTAAAACTATCTAATATCTCTATCACTAGGGTCAGATGGACTGGAACGGGTGAATTTAACTCAGATGACCATTATATCTACTACTGTGGGCAGGAATCCCTTAGAAAGAATGGAGTAACCATCGTAGTCAACAAAAGAGTCTGAAATGCAGTACTTGGATGCAATCTCAAAATCGACAAAATGATCTCTGTTTGTTTCCAAGGGAAACCATTCAATACCATGGTAATCCAAATCTATGTCTTGATGAGTAACGCTGAAGAAGCTGAAGTTGAACAGTTCTATAGACCTACAAGACCTTCTAGAACTAACACCCAAAAAAGATGTCCTTTTCATTATAGGGGACTGGAATGCAAAAGTAGGAAGTCAAAAAATACCTGGAGTAACAGGCCTTGGAGTACAGAATGAAGCAGGGAGAAGGCTAATAAGCTTTGTCAAGAGAACACACTGGTCATAGCAAACACCATCTTCCAACAACACGAGAGAACACTCTACACATGGACATCACCAGATGGTTAACACTTGAAATCACATTAATTATATTCTTTGCAGCCAAAGATGGAGAAGTTCTATACAGTCAGCAAAAACAAGACCGGGAGCTGACTGTGGCTCAGATCATGAACTCCTTATTGCCAAATTCAGACTGAAATTGAAGAAAGTGGGGAAAACCACTAGACCATTCAGGTATCATCTAAATCAAATCCCTTATGACCATACAGTGGAAGTGAGAAATAGATTTAAGGGACTAGATCTGATAGACAGAGTGCCTGATGAACTATGGATGGAGGTTCATGACATTGTACAGGAGACAGGAATCAGGACCATCCCCAAGAAAAAGAAATGCAGAAAAGCAAAATGGCTGTCTGAAGAGGCCTTATGAATAGCTGTGAAAAGAAGAGAAGCGAAAAGCAAAGGAGAAAAGGAAAGATATACCCATTTGAATGCAGAGTTCCAAAGAATAGCAAAGAGAGATAAGAAAGCCTTCCTTGGCGACCAATGCAAAGAAATAGAGGAAAACAAGACTAGCGATCTCTTCAAGAAAATTAGAGATACGAAGGGAACATTTCATGCAAAAATTGGCTCAATAAAGAACAGAAATGGTAGAAACCTAACAGAAGCAGAAGATATTAAGAAGAGATGGCAAGAACACACACACAGAAGAACTGCACAAAAAAGATCTTCCCGACCCAGATAATCATGATGGTGTGATCACTCACACTCACCTAGAGCCAGACATCCTGGAAAGTGAAGTCAAGTGGGCCTTAGGAAGCATCACTATGAACAAAGCTAGTGGAGGTGATGGAATTCCAGTTGAGCTATTTCAAATCCTGAAAGATGATGCTGTGAAAGTGCTACACTCAATATGCCAGCAAATTTGGAAAACTCAGCAGGGGCCGCAGGCCTGGAAAAGGTCAGTTTTCATTCCAATCCCAAAGAAAGGCAACTTCAAAGAATGCTCAAACTACCACACAATTGCATGCATCTCACATGCTAGTAAAGTAATGCTGAAAATTTTCCAAGCCAGGCTTCAGCAATATGTGAACCGTGAACTTCCAGATGTTCAAGCTGGTTTTAGAAAAGGCAGAGGAACCAGAGATCAAATTGCCAACATCCGCTGGAATGTTGGCAAGAAAAAAAAGAGAGTTCCAGAAAAACATCTATTTCTGCTTTATTGACTAAGCCAAAGCCTTTGGCTGTGTGGATCACAACAAACTGTGGAAAATTCTGAAAGAGATGGGAATACCAGACCACCTGAACTACCTCTTGAGAAACCTGTATGCAGGTCAGGAAGAAACAGTTAGAACTGGACATGGAACAATAGACTGGTTCCAAATAGGAAAAGGAGTACATCAAGGTTGTATATTGTCACCCAGCTTATCTAACTTATATGCAGAGTACATCATGAGAAACGCTGGGCTAGAAGAAGCACAAGCTGGAATCAAGATTTCCAGGAGAAATATCAGTAACCGCACCCTTATGGCAGAAAGTAAAGAAGAACTAAAGAGCCTCTTGATGAAAATGAAATAGGAGAGTGAAAAAGTTAGCTTAAAGCTCAACATTCAGAAAACTAAGATCATGGCATCCAGTCCCATCACTTCACGGCAAATAGAAGAGGAAGCAGCAGAAACAGTGGCTGACTTTATTGGTGTTCCATAATCACTGCAGATGGTGTTTGCAGCTATGAAATTAAAAGATGCTTATTCCTTGGAAGGAAAGTTATGACCAACCTAGACAGCATGTTAAAAAACAGAGATATTACTTTGTCAACAAAGGTCCGTCTGGTCAAGGCTATGGTTTTTCCAGTGGTCATGTATGGATGTGAGAGTTGGACGGCGAACAAAGCTGAGCAGCAAAGAATTGATGCTTTTGAACTGTGGTGTTGGAGAAGACTCTTAAGAGTCCCTTGGATGGCAAGGAGATCCAACCAGTCCATCCTAAAGGAGATCAGTCCTGGGTGTTCATTGGTAGGACTGATGTTGAAGCTGAAACTCCAACAGCTACCTGATGTGAAAAGCTGACTCATTTGAAAAAACCCTGATGTTTGGAAAGATTGAGGGTAGGAGAAAGGGATGACAGAGGATGAGATGGTTGGATGGCATCATGGACTCAATGGACATGGGTTTGGGTAGACTCTGGGAGTTGGTGATGGACAGGGAGGTTTGGCGTGCTGTGGTTCATGGAGTTGCAAAGAGTAGGACACAACTGAGCAACTGAACTGAGGGTCAGATATCATTATGCTCCAGGGGTACAAATGCAAAGTCTGACCCAGGAGGAAGCAGTTTCAAAACCAAAAATTTCCAAGAATTTTCTAATTTTTATCAGTGTAAACCTGGAGAATATGTAAAGGGATGAATTTTAAGGGAGATGAGCTATATTACTGGTTTGAGCTAAATGTATTGACATGAATGCTCTTATCTGATGTTATAGATTTAATGTTTTAGCTCATACAGGTAGGAATAGTTTAAAAATGTGTTCACTGACAGAGAACTGGGCTCAAAAGTGGCCTCTGTTTAATGAGACTGAGAGGCCAGAACTTCCCCCATTATAATGTAGAGGAAGGAATTCCAAGGTTTAGGGACATAGGAATATTGGAGTGCCTTTATCATGAATGATCTACATATCCATCTCTCCACTACATCTTGAGAGGATCCAGAGGACATGCCCATTGTCAGCATGTTGAAAATCATATTTGTGTGTAGAGTATAAATGTCCTCAAGAAGTTCTCTTATGGCTGTTCTTCATAAACCAGGCATAATGGTGGGGAATTTCACTATTGATACGGGCTCAACTGTTTATGACAGAGATAATAGAAATCCTGGAGTATCAGAGACAAGTAGCAGTTCTTAACCACCAAAGGTGAGAGGGCATCTTTACCATAAAAGGAAAGAAAGAACATAGTGGTAGCCAGAATGTTTTAATCCCCAGGAGTCTTTGGCAGTGGTTAATTGGTTACAGCATCCCTAAGAATGTTAATAGCATGACAATCTACTAAAATGGTGCTTAACTTATAAAACAGGAGAAAACAGACTGACAATAAAAAAAATCCAACTTGAGAACTTCTCTGGTGGTCCAGTGGTTAGGAATGCACATGCCAATGCAGGGGACATGGGTTTGATCCTGGATCCAGGAAGATTCTGAATGCCTTGGAGCAGCTGGGCCCGAGAGTCATAGCTACTGAAGCCTGCATGCCTTGAACGGGTGCTCTGCAACAAGAGAAACCTGTGCACTGCAATTAAGACCCAAATGAAGCTAAAAATAATAAGTAATAAAATTAAAAAATCTAATATGTTTCTGAAATGGAGTTTCTCACTCAGTTTTTAGACATAAGCCAATTTATACAGCCAGAACTCTAAGTTTCCTTCCTGTATCACGGGACAGGGATACACTGTATTGCTGTTGTTGTTTAGTCACTAAATCATGTCTGACTCTTTGCAACCCCGTGGACTGCAGCACACCAGGTTTCCCTGTCCATCACTGTCTCCCAGAGTTTGCTCAAGTTCATGTCCACTGAGTTGGTGATGTTACCTAACCATCTCATCCTCTGCCGCCCTCTTCTCCTTTTGCCTTTAATCTTTCCTAGAACTGAATACACTGTATAACTTCCTCCAAATCTTCCTCAAAGGGCCTGCATTCATTGACAACAGTGACTATGTACTGGGATAAAGGAAAATACCCAGACCTTTTGGGGATTATGGAAAACTGGCTACTTGATACTAATTCCTGGGCCCCTATATTACGGTAGACTCCAGTGAAACTAGGGGCTAAATCAAAGTTTTAGCCCAAATCTGAAACACAGTGGGCCTGGTGAGTCTGTAGATCCAATATGTGGTTGAAGTGAAAGTGAAAGTTGCTCAGTCATGTCTGACTCTTTGCTACCCCATGGACCATACAGTCCATGGAATTCTCCAGGCCGGAATACTGGGATGGCTAGCTGTTCCCTTCTCCAGGGGTTCTTCCCAACCCAGGGATTGAACCTAGATCTCCCTCATTGCAGGTGGATTCTTTACCAGCTGAGCCTTATCTGATTCCTGAATGTATAAACAGAGGAAATATATGTTTAGACATAACAGATATACTTGGAAACTAGGAAAATCCTTCTATTGGCTCTTTGACCCATGGAATAAAGACCATAATGGTAGAAAGGGAAAGTCTCTGGAACTTTCCCATCCTACCAGGATAGTAGCAAAAGTGAATCGCATACCTTTAGGGAAACTGCAGAGAGTGGTGCTATCATCAAAGACTTGGAAAGATGCATGAGTGGTGATACCTAACACATTTCCTTTTAAGTCACCTGTTTGTCCAATACAGAAGGAAAATCTTGACCAGTATATGAGAATGATTATAAACTTGACCAATATCTGAGAATGATTATAAACTTAATGACTATTAACCACTTATCGTTAACGTTCCACAGGTAGCATTTCTACTGAGGCAGATCTGCACTACAGCTTTTACCCCTAGTACACAACTATTGGTGTGGCAACTGCTTTTTCTTCTTCATCAGTTTATAAGGATCAACTAGAAGCAGTTTACTTCTTAAATGGCAGGGTCAGGAGTACATCATCACAGTTTTGCCTCAGGATTACATCAAATCTACTCTCCACCATAGTCTACAGACATATTAATCATCTTACCATTCTCTTACAAAACCAACTGCTTCAGTAGAGGGATTGAATTATGCTCATTGGATCTAAACAACATGAAGTAGCAAACATTTTGGGTGGCTAAGGAGGAAAGCCAGGATCTCAGCTGGTCAGGATTTATTACTTGATACAATAGGGAACAACGGAATTGTTTGCTGGGGTTCAGGGGATAAGGATGTGTTTAGCTTCAGACATGTTGAAGAGTCTCAGAGAGAGTCATCCGAGGGAAGATGTTCAGGACACAGTTAGATATACAAATCGGGAGTTCAAGAGAACACACATGAGTAGATTTAGTAAGTGTTGACGAAGTGTTAAATCATAATTGAAGCCATGGAATGGGATGTGATTGCTGAGTGAAAATATATAGGAATCAAATGAGAAGACTCAAGACAGAGCCTTGGAGTATATGAAACTTTATTCTAAAGATATGGCAGACAATGAGCCAGCAAAGAAAGAGAAGGGGCATTCAGAGAACCAGGAGAAGTAGCAGAGGGTGTGGTGTCCCAGGAGTTAGGGGAGGAGAGTGTAACTAAAGGAAGGGAGAGGGTCCGTAGTGCAGATGCTGTGAGGTGGTCACAGGTAAGAGAAGACAGAGTCAGCTGGGTGTACTTCCATGCAGTCGTTGGTGGCTTAGGGGTGACTAGCTTCAGGGTTTTGGAGGGGATGAAACTAATCTGGCGTGAGTGTGAAGGTGGCTGGAGGGAGTTATAGATCCAGTGAACAGGTGGATAGGGAGGCCAGCTCACAAAGATAGTAGATTCAGAGCAACTGACTCTGAGTAAATTTGTGTAAGCTTCAGTTGTAAATGAATTGAGTTGGAAATGTGTCTGTAGTTTCAATGCATAAATTGATGTCTGGTATGGTGTCTGTGAATAGGTCATGAGTGATGATTTATTTAATAGATCGGTGTCCCTATATCCTGGTTATTCTTCTTCATAGCATTACTGAACACTAACTTTGGTAACTGAAGGAAGTAACGGCCTTGTGAGAACTTTACAAGCAAGTATGTCCACCTACCCTGTGTAAGACAGGGGTGTCTAGTGGAGGAGCACAAACCAAACGTTGAATGGACTGGGGCTAAATCTTTACAGTCACTCAGAGCTGTGGGACTCAGGGTTTCCACTAGGTCTCTGTTTTCCTGTTATGACGTTGTCTCACCATACCTACTTCCTAGGTGGTAATGAGTTTCAATTGCCGCACATTGCCAGGTTCGCCATTGGTTGTCAATAAGGTCTCCTTCCAACCCAACATAGAAAAGGATGAGACCCTGTGGAGAAGCAGCATGCTTCTTCCATGCACTGTGGTTCTCTGAACTTTAAAAGCATTGTTCAACCAGGAAACACCTAAGACCTTTGCTCCCTGGCTGTAGTGTAATCAGTAATGCAACACAGTGGTTATTGGGTGTGATCTAGGCTGGCAGTGAAACAAGAAATTGGTGAACAAAGGTGAACGCCAAAAAAGGCTAAATAAATTCCAGTATAAGAAAAGCAAGTGAGCTAGAGAAAGGGAGAAGTGTAGGGGAAAGAAACACAGAAATATGAGTCATGATAATAGTATACAGATCAATTTCCCTCATGGAGAAATGTAATGGCTAAAGCAAAAGACATGATTTAAATACAAAGGTTTTTCTGCTAGTACTTATTCCTAGAAAGATATAAAATATATCAACCTACAATGTTGACATTTCTAAATGGAGTAAGCATGTATACCAAGGAGAACATTTAAATCTAGTTTTTCCAATCTTGTACAGTTTATTTAGATATGTTTCAAACTTCATCAAATTTTATCAGATAATGCATAAATTTCCCATATATAATTCAATGATTAATATTACTAAGGTTAGGAAACAGATTTGAGTGAGTGCCTAAAATGCCTACAAGTCTAAATACCTAATAATAAAAACCCTGCTAGAATACTGGAATCTGATCTTATCTTTATGGGAACATACTGAGAATGTGTGACTCTATTAGATTTAATACATCTTACTGAGTGTCCACAAATCATTACTGGAGTTAGGAAAATCTAACACAGTTCTTGGGTTATGGTAGGTTTTAGTAAATACTTGTTAATAAAGAATGTAAACATGCTGAGAAAAATAATAGTAATCACTCAGATCAGTACATTTTAAGCAATTTATTTTTATTTCATTTCGTGTTACTGCAGAAATTTGTACCTGGCATTTCTTCTTCCACAGAGTAGCCCTTGAACTATCATCTGGCCTTTTTCAGTGGTTTTCATTATCACCATCTGATTTTAGAAAAGATTTCCTTTTCATACAGTGTCAGTGGTAATATAAAATTGGTACAGCCTCTTTGGGGATTAATTTGTTCATTTAATTAATTTTTTAAAAAGTAGTCTTTAAGCAGTCCCGCTTCTAGAAACTGGTGCCTGCAAATGTGGAATGGACAGGGGTAACCAAAGATGCATGGTTTGTAAACTGAAAAGATGGCACTAGTTTAAATGTCCATGGGATGGGATACGTGAATTTTGACGCATCCAGCTGACAGAATTCTTGGCAGCCATTAAACATGAATGAGGTAGAGTCTCTTTACTGCCACAGAAAGGCCCTTCAAGGAATACTAAGTTAAGAGAAAGGTTGCATAATGGTAATAATAGTAATTATTATTGCTGCTCAGTCGCTAATTGTGTCTGACTCTCTGTGACCCCATGGACTGCAGCATGCCAGGCTTCCCTGTCCTTCACCATCTCCCTGAGTTTTCTCAAACTCATGTCCATTGAGTTGGTGATGCCAGCGAACTATCTCATCCTCTGTCATCCCCTTTTCCTCCTACCCTCCATCTTTCCCAGCTTCAGGGGCTTTTCCAATGAGTTGGCTCTTTGCATCAGATAGTCAGAATATCGGAGCTTCAGCATCAATCCTTCCACTGAATATTCAGGGTTGATTTCTTTTAGGATTGACTGGTTTGATCTCCTTGATTATTATTATTAGGAACACTTGTAAAGTATGTACTAAATTCTAAACATTTAACTTAACTCATTTAATTCTCATCAGCACCCTAAGAGGTGGGTGCTATTGTAGCTCCATTTTACAGACAAAGGAACTGAAGCACCATATTGTCAAGTAACTTGCCCAAGGTCACAAAACCAGCATCAGAGACAGCGTCTGGCTTGAGCATCAGTGCTTCTCACAGGATTCTCTCCATTTATGTTAAAAAATGTATAACAATACACCTATGCAAACATATGTGTATGCATGTAAATATATATATGTGTGTGCATGTGTGTACGTAGGCACAGAGAGTGGCTCAAGTACAGCCTTTGAACAGTTAGCAGTCACTTTCTCTGAAAAGTGGGTTGGGGTGAGAGAGGAAGAGAGCATGTAATACAAGTCTCTTCTGCTGGTTTGCTTTTGTTATGAGGGACATTATTATTTACAAAATAATTTTTTCACAAGAGATGTTTCTCAAAATACAACTTTCCAAATATTTTTCTTCTACTGCCAGCAGTTAAGGAAGAAATTCGACCGTTTTTTTTTTTTTTTTCTCATTGTTGAAGTTGTATCACTGAGTCATTTAGCAGAAACATCCAAACAGTGCTAGATGTCCCTGCTGCACCCAGCCCCCAGGAGCTCACTGTGAAGTGGAACAGGCTGTCAGACAGACACCTAATTCCAGAGCCCCTATAAAAGGGGATGAACAAAGTTGGGGTTGGGGTGGGAGAAGCCCAAGAGATGACATTTCTGTGGAGGGCAAGAAGAGGCAGTGTGAAAGGAGGTACACAGAGAGGAGATAATATTTTGCATAAATACTGAAGGAAAAGTAAGAGTTCTTCAGGAAGCAGGGGAGGGGAGGGAGAGAAAAAGCATTCCAGATGGAGAGAATATGGGAGTAAGGACAGAGAAATAGGAAACAGGAACCTACGTTATTCTTCAGGGAACTGGGTGTAATTAGCCAAAACCTAGGGAGGAAGAGGTGGGGAGGGCAGGAGCCATGTCACTTAAGCTCTTGTGGACCATGTTAAAAATGTCATCCTTGTGCTAGTTTTTACCAGGGAACATTCAAAGAACACAGGTGTTCTCAGGATAATTTAAAACCTACAGGTCAAAAGATGTATATACAATGAATATTACCTAGCCTCAAACAGGAAGGTGATTCTGACACATGCTGCACGTGGATGAACCTTGCAAATACTGTGCTAAATGAAATGAAGATTCAAAAAGGCAAATGCTGTATGAGTCCACTGATACGAGGTACCTAGAATCACCAAATTTATAGAGACAGAGAGTGGGACAGTGGTTACTAGTGGATGGATGGAAGGAGCAATGGGGAGATATTGTTTAGGACTTTCATAATCTGTTTGAGATGATGTGAAAGTTCTAGAGAGG
>ML661344.1:4814734-4866800 GCA_007570785.1 Antilocapra americana | reverse complement strand
GGCCTCGGCCGCGAGTGGGGCCGGGCGGAGCCGGGGGTCCCGCCCGCGCGCAGCGCCCCGGAGGCCCCGCTCCCCCCGCGGCCGAGCCGCGCTGCCTCGCGCCCTTGGACGCGCGAGCAGCCTGCCCGGGGGCCGGCGGCGGCGCCCGCCCTCCTCCGCGGCCCGGGCCGGGCTCCGCGGGCTGCGGGGCTCCCCAGCGCGCCGACCGCCTCCGGGCTCCCGCGCGTCCTCGGGCGCGCTTACAGCGGGGGTGCTGCCGCGGGGACCCCTGGGCAGAAGCGCCTTTTCGGAAAGGTGCGAAGCCATCGGCAGGATGAGTGTCTTAACGTCCGAGAAAAATCCGTTGCAGAAAACCGACTGACAATCGTAGCGACGGACCCGATGAGACAAGTGGCAGCCCGAAGCCACGAAATCGGCGGCGTGGCCTGGCAGCCACCAGTGATTTGCCCCACGGCCTGCCGCTGGCAGAAGGGGCGGACTTGGGTGTCTTTTCTGTCAGAATGCATTGTAAGGCTGCGTTTGCGAGGTTGAGTTCGGGTTTTTCTGACGCTGTGTTTTTTTTTGTTTTCCCCCTCTCTCTCCCGTTTTTGTAGATTTCCCTCTTCACTCTGTGTTGGACTTGGCCAGGTTAGTTGGAGTCTTCAGCATGACGTGGTTTGTATCGTTGGAACTTCTGAGCCTGTCTTTCTGGGTGGAACAGTGAATCTGTGTTCTCCGTTTGCAGATGGTGGCCACAGTGGCAGTGCTCTGGGTGGGAAAGGCACTCAGAGTAGTCAAGTTTCCTGACTTCGACAGAAATGTACCTCGAAAGGTAAAAAAAGAGAAAAATGTAATACTTTATTTTCGAAATGAAGGCACTGTGTATATATTTCCATCGGTACCTTACATATCTAAAAATTGCAGCCTTGAAATTGCCCTGTCCAGAGTGGGTATAAGGAAGGTAAAGAATGAATGTAGTAATAAGTGTTTTTAAAAAGTCCCACAGTCTCTTTAAAGTTAAGAAAAAAAAAAAAGAAGCCCCTAGATCTTGAATTCTGTTTTAATTAATAAACACTTGTTGGGATTACAACCATTTTGCATTTTCTGCATTTGCCTATCTAATCTAGCTGGTGTATCCTGCAGTCATTATTCTTTGGGTTTATTTTCTTATTCTTTAGTCTGTCTTTGCTTGACTCCACCTGAAGATGAAATACCTTTCCTTTTTCTGCTAACATTAGACCCGTTGGCTCTACATGATCATTCTTTAAAGCAAAGATGTTGTCGCATATGATTTAATCATATTCATATTTCTGTTTCTTGTTTTCCCTCCGTTCTTCTCTCTCTCTTTCGGCACAGAGCTCTTTATCCAGGAGTGAGGTTGTTTGGGTGCTTCATAGGAGCCAAAATTGTGTGTGAGAACTAATCTTATGTTTTATGTGGAAAGAATTTGATCATATAAACAAAACTGTTTCTGTTTGAAAAGGACCTTGTTTTAGCTATCTTTATTATTGAGTTTTGTTATCCCTTTTTAAATTTTCTAGACGTTTCCACTACCTCTACTATATTTTGGGAACCAAATCACGGGACTGTTCAGCACAAAGAAACTGAAGTATGGATAACTTTATTTTACTAGTGAGGTTAATATAATGTATTCTTAAAATTGTACTTGAATGTCAAATGTTTAACACATTGTTATTGATTCTGGAAAAAGAAAGGACCAGAAGGCTTCTGTTATTAAATAAAGATTACACCAAAGGTTTTAGTTTAATCTCTTTAAGTTTGAAGAGGAAGAGGATTTTTTTGTTTGTTTGCGGTTTTTTCCCTTTCACCTTGATGATAGAAGCTTTAAAATGTTATAAAATACTGTGATGGGAGATTTTCATTATTTTTCCAGACATATAATAGTGAAGGATATATGTTAGGCTTCTGAGATTTCGATTCTTTAGTACAATTTTTAAAAATTATATTTTAGGCAAATTTCACAAGTAAGATTAGATGTAGTTTTTCATTAACATGAGGTAGTTAAAATAACATCTGATAGAACCTGATAAAAATATCATTAACATTTTTCCCGTGGTCATGGGACTGTAGAGGCAGCGGTTTCACGTTTAGAAAGAAGCAGTAGCTGTCTACTCCATGACAATACTCTTATTACCCTGTAACTTCCCAACTCTTCTCTTCTCCACTTAAGGAGTATGTGTATCAGGAACATGTAATATTAAAAATATACACATAGGGAAACCGCTTAACAGAAACACAGGGCTTCACCACTGCCATGTGAGTTAAATCTCTGGTGTAATGGGTGATTGTAAAACAGAATGGAGAGATCTCTGAGGGTCAGAGACCAAGGTTTTATCATTTCCTCAGACCCAAGAAACTTGACAGAATGACCACGATGCTATTTCTGGGGAGGCTTCCATGGAAGTCATGTTTATCATGGGTGGGGCATCCTTTTATCCATACATCTCATTACCCATTTGGAAAGAAATACAGACCTGCTACAGAGGTGTGTATAGAGTTTGCTCTTTTTCCTCCATTGTCATTCATCCATCCATCTATTCATACCCCATTTGTGATTGCCAGCCAAGTATAAGGCACTTTGGAGTGAGATAATAGTCAGAAATAATCATATTGCAAGAGGCTGTATGTTCGATTAGTGCAAGCAAAATACTCTGGGAATTTAGAGGAAGAAAGAATTACTGCCACAAAAGGACAATCAAGGAATGTTTTATAGGGTAAAATGATCACCAATGTTGTTTGAAGGTTAGGGCTTGGAAGGGAGATCGGTCTAGAAAAGAAAGATCTTTTAAAGACCAACAGGAGTATGTCTAACGTAATAAGCAGGGTAAAAATTAAAAAGTGGCTGTTACTAGTCTTTGATAATAGATGTATATTTTCTACCATTTTGTAATTAGTGTTTTTTGCTTCTAGTAGTTTTATAAAAGCAACCCTTTCAGACTTTTAAATACTTTCTATAGAGAAGTAAGGATTTAATTTAGTGACAGATTAATCAGCATGAAATTTTTATAATGGAAAAGGTTAGCATTATTTAAAAATACTAATTTTGGAGAATCAAATTATACTCTACCTAAGTATTATTTTTTTGTTGTTTGTTTTTTCAGCTTGCCGATGTTTACAGTTCTGAGAAGGTTCTCCATCCTGTTTACAATGTTTGCTGAAGGAGTTTTACTCAAGTGAGCTAAATTTCTGGTGTATTTAGTCTTTAACAAGTTTTTAGCTCCCTGAAAAGGTGTCCAGCATATGTAGGATATTCTAGTTGTTTGTGTTGTTTTATTTTATCTTTTGAGAGGTTTAGACAGCTTTCTTCCTTTGCCATAGTGATTGATAGTTTATGACTTCCTTATGGAAGCCTGTCTGAACATGAGATATGCTTTCAAGAATTCCTATACCTGCTGAAGCCACTGGGTGAAGCTGAGTCAGAAGATCAATATGGGTTTTAAATCATGTTCATGACTATGGTACTTTACTTCAAATGTGTGTGACTGTTTTCTGCTTAAAGAAATTTGATGTGCGACAATGTAAACTCAATAATAATAACAAGAATAGGAAATAAGCATACTTGTTTATATAAGAAAATAAGTTTTTCTTCATTAGAAAAGTTCTTTTAAATATCCAGTTCCTTGGAATCATTTGTTAATAGTTTTTTTTGAAAGAGAACATATTTTGTTGTAAAATGAGTCTTTGTAAATAACTAAAGCTACATGTATATTTTTTAATTATTTTATAGGAAGACTTTTTCTTGGGGTATTAAGATGACTGTATTTGCAATGATTATTGGAGCCTTTGTAGCTGCAAGGTAAGATGTGGGCCCGTATAAAAATCTGTGAGAGTGCATTAGAATTTGTCAGTAATTACTGATAATAAATGATTAATGACCAATGAAGAGAATTTTTTATAGACTAAATAAGAACCATGTCTTTGAAAAGTATTCAGAGACTTCAAAAAGTTAAATCTTTTTGGTTTTATGAAGATTAAGGCTAGCAAAATCAGATTCTTGGGATTCTTAAAAGTTAAATTCATATAATTTAGAGTTGATTATGCTGTCTTCTATTTATTGAGCACATACCATATGCCATTCAATATGTTGGTATTTTACACATACTATTTATGTGTTTTTCACAACTACACTGAATGGTATGGGTATTATTTTCCTATTTATGCTATGGAAATGAAAATCTAAGTTTCGTAAGTTGCTTGAGGTCATATAGTTAAATGGCAGACCTGGAATTTGAGTCTATGCCTGACCACAAAGCTTTTGTGTTTTTATAAACCATGTAGCATTCTTTTCCTTTGCATGCTGCTAAAGAAACTGGTGTCGCAGAGAAGGCAAATGATCATGAATTATTTGCCTTATGGGATAATAAATAATAGAATTGCTCTACTTGGCTTCACCTAAGGCATCACAAATGCCAAAACTTGGATATTCTATTAAATCATTAAAGCTTTTTTCCGTTGTTCCTAAATTTTAATTTTAAAATGAAGAAAATGTATATCCAGAGACTCAGAAAATTAGTGCTCACTTTGGCAGCACATATACAGAGACTCAGAAGATGGAAAGGATGAGCAGACGTCTTCTACGTCATTTCACTCAGCCCAGAGCATGCGTGCACGGGTTTGCTAATGTCACGGATTCTGCCTGACATGTATTTTCCGTCCGGAAGCTCCATTGTGCTTCTTGAACTGGCTCACTGACCTTTATCATATCCCTGTGCATGTGTGGGGAAATAGAAGTCAATTCTGTTCCACCTCAACTCTCCAAGTAAAATTTCTTTCTAAAAAAAAAAAAGAGTAGTTACTAGAATTTTGTTATATGGCTGATTGCTTTTCCCTCTAGGTAATCTTGCCTTCTTGGAGAAAAATTCTATGTGAATTGCCTACCATTCTTTTTAAAGATGCCCTGTTAATCTTGGATCCCACTGAAGCTGGTGGGATCCGAAACTGAACCAAACACAGGAGTTTCTCCCAGCTAACTCTAGCCTACAAAAAGTTTCTGAGGCAGATTGCTGTCTGGTCCAGCCTTATCTAATTAGAACCTTTCACTTGGGAAAGAAATTTGTAGGAAGAGTTAGAGGGTTGCAGGCTGCTTGGAAGAAGGAGGGTTCGTTAGGTAGTCCTGCCTGACGTTGCAGTGGCGTCGAGCTCCTCAGAAGTCCCACGGAGTGGTTGAACCCCAAAGACATAGCACCTTTGCAGAGTCACAGAGTGTGGGGCCCCTGTTTTAACTAGGGCGCTAAAGTATGCTGATGGCATACTCTTCGTAGATTGTCATTTATTCTCTTCAGGTTACTAAGTTCTTCTGCCTGGTGCTCTGCAAAATACTAAGAAACTTCCGTGTCCCTAGCCTCACTAGTTATGTGTAGTAGGCTCACTGGGCAGTTATTTTAAGGATTTGAGTCTACACTGTGTGCTTAGACCCTAGTGTGACACGGTCACAGAACCAACGGCAATCCACACTTCAGAAATTCCACCCAGTGGCCCAGCCATCTATGCAAGATAACCCTATCTTTTGTGTGAACCTTTGAAAAATGACATGTTAACAACTTCATTCTCCTTTTGGTTTCTTTATCTGTGAAATTGAGCTCTGATGCCTTCAGCTTGCTTCAGATGCACTGTAATGGTGAATTTGCTTGGTTCTGTCTTGCCTGACTTTGAATTCAGAATAGTGTGCCATTAACTGACAAGGTTGATTATTGCTAATGATTGTGTTTAAGCATTAGTGCTTTGCATTTCTGCAGACTCCCTTACTGATTATGAAATTGCAAATTGTAACCTGGAACCAGGAAATACTAGTAGCTGATAAAATGTGTAATATTCGCTTACGTAGATAAGCATATGTTCTTGGAAATATTGTAGTTCAGACCTATTTAAAATTTAATGCATGTTCTTTAAATGTTAGTTGTTATTAAAGTGTTGTTTATGTTTTGCAGCTCTGACTTGGCATTTGATCTGGAAGGATATGTTTTTATTCTGATAAATGATGTCCTGACAGCAGCAAATGGTGCCTACGTAAAACAAAAATTAGATTCAAAAGTAGGTAGCAATCTAACGCTTCTTGAGATGTTTACTGATCCTGGGAATGGCCATGTCAGTCCTTCAGGGAAAATGTGGAGAATAAAGGAAGATAGTTAGGAAAGATGAGAAAGACTAGGGAATCTCTGAGGGTAAAATGCCTGGACCTTGGTGCTCATGTAAGAAACTTTATTTTCTAATTAGCAGTTAGATTTTATTGTTGGCGTATCTAGAAGGGACTGGGTGAATATTGACTTTGAGTGGGATAGTGATATAATAGGTGTTCATTAGAGAAAAGTGTCATGAATGTTCATAGCTATGTCCTGGAGGACTTGGTGAGGGACCTGGACAAGAAAGAAGTATCTGGAAGCCCTTGAGCAGATTTCAGATGTGATTTAGATGGAGCTGCAGAACAAGTATGGACTTTGCATATTTGTCCTACAGACAGTTGTCCCTCAGTATCTTTCGGGGACTGGTTCCAGAAACCCCTGAGGTCACAAAAGTCCTTGGATGCTCAAGTACCTTATTTAAAATGGAATAGTATTTACATGTGACCTATGCACATCCTCCCATATACTTTAAATCATTTCTGAATTAACCTAGAAGATCTAGGGACAGTACAGATCTATTTCCAACAACTTGAATATACCTTTTATGTCTTCTTCTCCGTTTATTTGCCTTGATGACTATGTGGTGATTGCATTTTAATGGAAGCTACTATTAAAAAAAAATTTATCTTTGTGCTATAGCTAGAGAGAAGGGAGCAGTTTGAGATTTAGTTTTGCTCTGTGTTTTTGCTGCTTTGGAAATAGGTAGGAATAGTAACATTTTATTAGTCCATCTTCCTTAGCTGTCTAAAACAGTTCTGTCCAGTACAATTCTGTAGTGATGGAAATCTGTTATTTCTTCCTGTCCGTTAATGGTAGCACCTAGCCACACATAGCTGTTGAGCACTTGATAGGTGATGCCCTAATTGAGGAACTGCAGTAGTAGTTTAATGTAATTATAATTAAATTGAAATCGCTGCATTTGGCCAGTGATTACTGTGTTAGATAGCACTATCTAGAGTACATCCTCAGTTCAGTTCAGTCGCTCAGTCGTGTCCAACTCTTTGCAACCCCGTGGACCACAGTGCACCAGGCCTCCCTGTCCATCACCAACTCCCAGAGTTCACTCACACCCATGTCCATTGAGTCGGTGATGCCATCCAGCCATCTCATCCTCTGTCATCCCCTTTTCCTCCCACCTTCAATCGTTCCCAGCATCAGGGTCTTTTCAATTGAGTCAGTTCTTTGCATCCAGTGGTCAAAGTATTGGAGTTTCAGCTTCAACATCAGTCCTTCCAGTGAACATTCAGGACTGATCTCCTTTAGGATGAACTGGTTGGATCTCCTTGCAGTCCAAGGGACTCTCAAGAGTCTTCTCCAACACCACAGTTCAAAAGCATCAATCCTTCAGCACTTCAGTCCTTCAGTCACTTCCATACATGACTACTGGACTACGTCCTAGAATGTAGAAAAAAGCGAAGATGGTTTCTGTATTTTATTTTATTCCCAGGGGTGTCCTTTAGTCCCTCATTCGGAAATGACTTATGATTTACTTGTATGAGAACATCTAAGCATATTGATCTGCTTTTCAAAGTTCATGGATTAGGAGCAACAATCCTATCTAGAGGAAGAGGCTTACCGGCAGTATAAAAGGTTGGCTGATAACAGGAGAAATAGGAAAACTGACAGTCAAGTGGACTACTCAGACATGGCAACATCATGTAAAAACAGTATAATCATGTTTATGATGATGCCCTAAATTAAATTTTATTCGATGTTCTCTGTTTAAGAGGACAGGAGAAAAGAATTTCAAAACAGCAAGTAAAAAGAAAAAACGACAGTTTGGCCTTTGTCAGTTGTCTGGGTGGGGTGTGTGTGTGGGCATCCTCTGCTTCCTGGATAATACGTCTCTTGCTGAGGGGACACCTGATGTTACAGGTTGCTTTGTCCTACTGTGGCTTTTTTCTTGCTGTCTGAGATGCTTTTAATAAATCTGAAGTTTTATTACCTATAATTTCAGAACTACTTGTAAGCATGGTCCTTTGAGTATGAATCCCATGGCCTAAGGACTTTAAATAGCGCTGTATTTCAGACCTGAATGCAGCTACTGAATTTAAAACATTTTTAACTTTAAAGAAGTCACACAAATAACATGTATTTATAATAGAAGTGGTAGAAAACAGATAAACAAGAGGAAGAAAATAAAAATCTCTCTTAATTCCACCATTGAGTGAGAAGCACTGTTTCGGTACATACCCTTTTGTAGGAATGTGTTTGTGTTTATATATGCATGTACATGCTTAACTAAGAGAAAAACTTAAAAGAGTGATGATACATAGTGTTTTCTAATTTGTGTTTTTCATTTAGTACTGTTTCATGAGCACCTTCCTCACTCGTCAGGGTTATTGAACATTTTTAGTGGCTGCATAATATTTCATTGTATGGGCATATCATAGTCTAATCAACTAGTCTTCTATTGTTGCATCTTTGTTTCCAGCTTTTCAAAGCTGCTTTTGATAAAGCACAGGGAACTCTGCTCAATATTCTGTAATAACCTAAGTGGGAAAAGAATTTGAAAAAGAATAGATATAACATGTATATGTATAACTGAATGACTTTGCTGTACACCTGAAACTAGCACAATATTGTTTATCAACTATATACCAGTATAAAATAAAAATTTTTTTAAAAATCACTGAAGGAAAAAAATCTGCTTTTGAGAAGGTAGTTTGACTTTTCATATCAGTTGGTGGTCTTTCAGTCACAGAAGTTAGGCAGATATTATGGCCCTATCCTCACTACTCCTTTGTCCCCTAAACTCTAGGACTGCTTTTTCAGGTGATGGCTTCCTGCTGAGTGTCCCAGAACTGTGTGAATCACAGGTAGACCCAGAGTTCTCATAGGCTCCCTGTGTTTGAAGATGTGTGCAGTCCTTTTTTGCTCCCAAGTAGCTAAGGGCACAACTAGTCATACCATGTTTTGGGAATTGTAGGGTAATGGTAATCTTTTTCTTTTTCTCTCCCCTTTTTTGGGGGGGGATGGTAGTCTTAATCTTCATTCTACTTCCCATGTACGTTTTCAGAAATCCTGGGAAGTTACGTCTGTCCGTGTCTTTCTGGGTGTGAGTCTGTGTGTGGGTCTGGCCTTCCTTCTCTGTCAGATCGCTCTGTTACATTTCTGAAACAGCCCAGGACTAACCTGGGGACCTTTGATTCAGTTCTGGAAAGGGAAGGGCCCCAAAGACATGTCTCTATAGAGATGTATGTTTTTTGTTCACAATAACTTCTTTTCTCCTTGCTGTTTTGAGATAGCCACTTGATATCATTTTTATTTCTCTGATTTTAAGTACTCAAGGAACTTATGTCAAATAAACTAAAAATCTTGTAAGTTTGGTTTTTTTTTTTTTTATGAAAGCTTAGGTGATTTCTTAATGTTTGCAAAACTTCTGACTTAATGTGCTATGTGTATTGTGGCGGGAGTGGTGTGTGTGTGTGCGGGAGTGGGGTGGTGCTCTGTTCAGGGTTGTCTCCATCTATCTGCTGGAACCAAATGAACCACCTAATTTTTTACTCTCCTAGGAGCTGGGAAAATATGGTCTGCTCTATTACAATGCACTGTTCATGATTCTGCCCACCCTGGTCATTGCATATTTTACAGGAGATGCCCAAAAGGTAAGACTCTATAATTATGGCTTCAATCATGCCTTATGTTTTAGAATTTTATTTTTATTTGTATGACCAAAAGACAGACAGTTGGGTTGTTAAAAAGTAATGTTCTTATTAAGTGACCAAAAACCAAGAATTTACTTTTTAGCTTGCTAATTTCATGCTAACCTTTTTGGATAGTACTAAAATAGCTTAAAATAGCTCTGGCTATCAACATAAAAATAGTGCATGCCCTCTGTCGTCCTTCTCTTGCGTGCTAGAAGATTAGAGGAAAGGAACTTTTACATTTCTGCTGAACTATAGAGTAGGAATAGTAGCAGACTATCCTTGAAAAACAGAAAATCCTGAAGTAGTAGAATTCATCAAACTAAACAAAATGCTTGGCATCTCGAGAAGCTCTCAGCTTTACTGACAGTTGTTATGCTGGCTTAAATCCCAGACTGTTTTTCCCCCCCTCAGGAGATATTTAGCTGAGTGCTGACTTAACCACATAAGTAGTAGCTAATATAGTAGTTAACTCATTTTCTGCAAATGTCTAGCTAAATCCAGAATAACATAACAAACTAAATCCAGACAAGAATTTTTCTCTGAAACAAATGCATATTCATAGGATAAAAATTGGTAACATTTTGTTAGAATTCACAAAATTTTGAGAACTTAATGGAAATCTAGAATTCTGCCAAGGATTTCTGTACCAAAATTCCTTCTAATGATTCCCCTGGCTAGTAGTTTCTTCAGAAAAATGTGTTGATTATCTGTTCTAATGACAGTGACAAATTCCACAAATCAGAACCAAAGTAAAGCAAAAGTTTTTGGAAATAGGCTGTTTAAAAAAAAAAAAAAATTAGTGGTAGGGGAAGAGGGAGTGCTTATAAAGCTATTATTTTAAAGTCAAGAGCTCTTTCTTATAAAACTGTCATAGAACATATGTAAATGTTTTAATGAATAGAGTGTTGAATAAGTTTTTTTATGGCTGTGAAAAAAGTGAGAAGAGAAACTAACATTTATTGAGTTCCTGTTATGTGCTACTCACTTTATGTATATATAATGTAATGTGGTCCCCAAGGAGTCCCTGATTGGTCAGTTGGTAAAGAATCCACCTGCAATGCAGCAGACCCCAGTTCAATTCCTGGGTTGGGAAGATCCACTGGAGAAGGGATAGGCTACCCACTCCAGTATTCTTGGGCTTCCCTTGTAGCTCAGCTGGTAAAGAGTCTGCCTGCAATGCAGGAGACCTGGATTTGGTCCCTGGTTTGGGAAGATCCCCTGGGGAAGAGAAAGGTTAACCCACTCCAGTATTCTGGCCTGGAGAATTCTACGTACTATATAGTCTATGGGGTTGCAAAGAGTTGGATAGTTCAGTTCAGTCGCTCAGTTGTATCCGACTCTTTGTGACCCCATGAATTGCAGCACGCCAGGCTTCCCTGTCCATCACCAAATGTAACAGCTATAGGAAGTTTGAATTAACCCTATTTTTTAAAAAAAATTAAAATTTATTTTTATTTTATGTATTTGGCTACATTGGGTCTTAGCTGCGGCACGTGGGATATTCAGTATTAATTATGGCATGCAAGGATCTTTGGTTGCTGCATGTAGGATCTAGTTCTGTGACCAGAGATTGAGCCCAGGTCCCTTGCATTGGGAGCTCAGAGTCTTAGCCACTGGACCACCAGGGAAGTCCCTGAATTAACCCTATTTTATCAATGTGGAAATAGAGGTTCAGAGAGACTGAATAACTTGCCCAGCATTATACTGTCATCGGGGTAGAGAGTCAGGACTTAAACCCAAGCCTGATTGCAGGGACCATGGTCTCTTCAGTGCTCTGCCTACCTCTAGCTAACCTGAGCAGAAGCACCCTCCACCCTTTAGCTTTGAGGCAAGAATGTAATGTAAAATAACTCAATACTTCATGGCAGCACAGATGTTCCAAATCTTCAAGCCAATTTGTACATGAGAAAGTTGGAAGAATTAATGTGGTTAGGTATTCTACAGACTTGGCAAAAAATGTAATTTTCATTAATTTGAAACTTTGACTAGTAGCTTGTAGCTACTTGAAAAAAATTGACTGAAGGAGGTATTTCTTCATTCCAGAGTGATGATCATTTAACTAGAAATTTCCTGCCAGGTTGTAGCAAAATTCATGCATGTTTTGAAGTTCACTAACATACTTTCAATTTTAAATGCTTCAATATAAGTGTTTACTTACAGTGGAAAAAATGACTTTGCCACCATTGGGGATGGGATTTAGATTTTACTCTTCTTTTTTAAGCAGAGGAGTGGAATTTGAGTAATCTTTTTGTTTTTCTTAATAAAAATGCCAAGCAAAGTTCATGAAAGGTTTTTTTTTTTTTTGGAAGAATAATGTTTTTAAAGAAGGACAGAATTTATCTAAATGCTTTCAAGTTGGGATGATAAACTAATTAGGGAGACTGAACTCAATTGTGATCAACCTCATCAGTATTTCTGGGTTTCATATACGTGTTCGTTCATCCTTATTCCTATTATCAATTAATATGGTTCTTATAAAATATTTATTGGAGTACAGGTGGACCTACTGGCTGGCAGGCTTAAAATCTCATGCTCTTTTTCTAAACATTCTCTCTCTCTAACATTCTCCAGTAGTTATTAAGTGCTGTTATGTGTCTCTGGGCTCAGGTGTTACGAAAGAAAGATGAATTAGGTGGTATTCTTGCCTCTGAGGATCATTTAGTTGTCTTGGGGAGCAGACCTGTCCGCGTCAGAGTCATCAGTGTTATAGGTTCCGTGGGAGAACTGTTGGGGCATTGTGGGTTGGAAAATGTAAGTGGATCAATTCCACCTCCTTGCTGGAGAGGGAATGCCTGTCTTATGGAACTTTGCCTACAAACAGAATGAAAATACAAATAATGTGAATAATCAGTACTGTTTGGTAGGTTTTGAATTAAATTCGGCATTTAGGAACTCCAAGAATTCCAAGTTTGATTCTGTTTCTAAATTCCTTTGTTTCTAAATTTTTGTATGCTTATTACTACAATTTCAAATTCAGTTTGAATTCAGTCAGTTCAGTATTTCTGAGCATATTCCTTGTGCCGAGAAAGTCCTGTGCTAAGTTCTCCTGGGAATATGTTAGAGATACAATACAGTCTTTGCCACTCAGGGAAGACATTTGACATGCTACAGAGACGGTGTAAGATCCAGCACCGCAGTGTGCGCCAGTTCGTCAGTACTATAAGTATCGTAGGAAGAAGCAGGTGTGGGTGAAATATCAAGCTTGGCTTGTTAGAGAAGATAGGGCTTAGTTTTCTGATCTACCAACTGCAACAAGTAACGCTAACCTGTTCTGTGAATGTCACCGTTAGAGGTACAACCTAAGAAGTGGTTGAATGGTTTGCTCTTATTGCCCAGCACAGAAGCACTGGGGGAAGCCCTAGATGCCCTAACGCGTCCTAGAGGCTCATGGTAACCTACCAGAGGTTGCAGTCGATTCCTTCCACTGAACGGTTCAGTTTCATAGTCAGTGGAAGTTCTGGCAAAAGGGTTCACATTACAGAGTATAGTATGTGTCAGAGTTTCAAGTAAGTGTTTTCTCTGAGTCCAGTCCATGTTCAGTGTGTGTCTTTTAGGTTGGATTTCCCCTTCAAAGTATGTGTATGTGTAAGTGGGCAAACATTCATGAATGTGCATGTATTTTTTTTAAAAAGAGTGTCACTTTTTGGCGTGACAGTTTAGCTTTAAATAGAACTGTTTCATATTAGCAACTTAATTAGTCTACTTCTGGTGTTCAAGCAATACTTCACCTATAGGAGATGGTGCTTTGTATCTCATAAGATGCTTCCATGTTAATTGTTTTCCCTTAATCTTCATTGTATACCTGTGTGGTAGGTTGTTAATCTGGCTTATAGGAGTTACAGACATGCTTGAGGTGACCTGATGACAGAGTTTAGTAGTAGAACCACTCTGCCTTTTTTTTTGTTTGACCATACCACGCAACTTGAGGGATTTTAGTTTCCTGACCAGGGATCAAACCTGGGCCCCCTGAAGTAGAAGCGCAGAGTCCTAACCCCTGGACCATCAGGGAATTCCCTAAAGCCAGTCTTTCTGACTCCAAGGAGATCTCTTGCTGTTTGCCTGACCACTTCTATCTCCCAAAGCCATTTGCTGTCTCCCTGACTTACTTTTTCCCATATCCAGGACTATGCATACCGAATAAGCTATTGAATGGAAGAAATATCTCAGATTAGTATTAGAAGTGGAGTCTCTGCATTTTGGCTTTGTTGTTAATTGTTTACAAATAATTATTTCATTCAGCAAATATTTATTGAGTGCTTCTTATATGTCAGATGCTGTTCTAAGTTAAAGACACATGCGTTTGCTTCAAATGAGCTTACATTGTGTACAAGATACACTAAACATAAATTATATAGTAAGAGTTATAAAGAGAGATAAAACAAGGAGGAGAGTGATTAGGGAAGTACTATTTTGGATAAGATGATTAGGGAAAGCATCTTTATAAGTTTCCTTTGAGCAGACACTGAATGTGTAGACTCAGAGACCAGTTGATGTGGCTCTTTAGAAGGGGTAATCTGGGCCCGGTGTTCTAAGGGCTGAGGCAGGAGCTTGTTCCCAGGGGACGTTTTCTGAAGAGGTAAATATCAGGAGAAGTCAGAGTGGGCGTTGGAAGATGTAGAGGCAGAGAAACAATAGGTATATCCCGGGTGGAATTGACACCCTGAACACAGGCCCAGCCCCAAGAACCAGAGTCTTCAATGTGGTTAGAAGGTGTAAGTCAAGGACTTTGGAGCCTTTAGCAGAGAGCCTTTAGAGAGCGTGTGCTTCCAGCCCCTTATCTCACAGATGAGGGGACTGGGGCCCAAAGAGGGCTCTGGACTGGACTCAGATTTCCTGACTCTACAACTAGTGTCTCCCTCTTCCTGCCACACCACACCCCACTTCCTTCTAAGTTCGAACCAGTGCTAGGCACAGGAATTTGAAATTTACTCTGTTGATGACACATCCCTAAATGTTTGTGACATAAGTGGTATAGCCAAGAGAACTTGGGTCCAGAATGCAAAAGACCAGCAACCTCCAGGTCTGTTTATGAGCACTATCTGGCTCTGGGCAAATCCCGTTCGCTCTCTAGGCCTGCTCTGTCATGTGTAACTAAGAAGGTTGGATCCACTAAGTTGATGGGTTCTGTAGGTAGGGCCTTTTCGGGCCTGAGATGGCGTGTCTGACGAGTAGAAGGCACGCCAGGGTGGAGGCTGAGCTGCTGTTCCTGACAGCTGGCATGAGCCCAGTAGCTCCCTGACTCCTAATAAGCTATGCTGATAAACTGCTCTCATCTATTGGACTTAGGGCTTTCATGACCTAGAGCTATTTTGTTTGGAAGCTCTCTATTGAATGAAAAGATTGCCAAGATGAATGATTAAATGAAGAAGCACAGTGTAAAATAGTGCATCTAGTATACTGGCTTTAGAATAAAATACAAAGGAGAAAATAAAAATCTATGTACACATTGATTTAATTTACTTATTATTTAAGTAAAGAAACTATGGAAGAATACACATGAAACTAATGAAGCAATCACCGGTTTGCTTGTGAGAGAGAGAACAGGAATGTGTAGAACAGAAATGCGATGGAGGCTTCATTCCTTATTTTTTTTCTGATTGTAGAACTGTATGAATTTATTTAAATTGCATTTTATAAAAGGAACATAAAAAAAGATAAAGTTTTTCCTGTAAATAATGGCTGTCCAGTGATGAATTCTAAACTTTAAAATCACTGGGAGAAGTGGGGCAAATTAACTTGTTTTCACTGTTACAGAGTTTCAGACTCTTAACCTCAGGATTCAGATTGAAGCAAAATCAGATCGAAATTATTTTTCTGAAAATCCCACTGTTAACTTTAGTAGGGAGAGAAGGGAAGACTTCCCTTTGTTGGAGCAAGAATCCAATAGGAGGGCTCTGAAAGGTCAGCACCCCAGGGAGGCAGGAGTTACACAGAGCAGTTGATGGGGCTGGCACAGCTTTTAAGGAAAAATTGAAAGCCAGTGAAGAAAATAACTAAATTTCCATAGAAGTGAAAGGCAAGATCCAGTAGTACAACTCATCCCAGTGAGCATGTAATACTAGTCCTTGGCAAAGTGTTCCGAGGTTCTGAGAAATCGCGTGTGTGTGGGGTGGGGGGGTGTAGTTTTTCAAAAAGTTTAAGTTCTCAGAGTCCTGGGCTTACTAGAAACCAAGGAACCAATATATTCAGCATTTAGTTTTTCTAAACACGTATCTTCTAACTTTAAAACATACTGCTTAGGAAAAAAACAAAAACCATGGTAAAGCCAGCTTACTATTAATGGAAGATATCTAATTAGCAGTGATAAAGATGGAGCAAGCACCAGTTACCTAATGACTTTCTAAAGTGTCAGATAGAAAAGACTGTGTTTAAACTTGTTAGTTGCTGCCTCCAAAAGGGGATGTGTGCTGCACAAAGCCAGTGATTCAGAGTGTCGGGAACTGGAGCCTGGCTTTCTGACAGCACACCCTGTTAGGTGTTCTCACGTAGGGATGGGAGAACAAACCCTTTGCTGTACCTCTCACAAGGCCAGTACTGTAGGCACTGGTACACTGTAGAATGTCTTCATTCTATCACTGGTTCAATTATATGTCTCAGATGAGTTTTACAGGAAAAGTTCCTGCACAGATTATCTACTGGGAGGTATCTCTTACTAAGCATTGCTAGTAAATAATGAAGAATTATTAGGCTGTTGCTTTAGCCTGTCCAGGGTTATTAATCTTTTCTGGGTCACTCTGTGAACTGTAGACTGATTCTCAAACCCTGAAGTGTTCTTTCCCACATAGAGACAGGACCTTTCTGCTTTTCTGGGCCTTGGTATTCTCAAACATAATATGAGTGGATTGGATCAGTTATTCTTTATTTACGAATGACTAGATCTTTCTCTATGATGGGGTTAACGGTGACCTCCTCCAAGAGGGCGTATGCCATACCCAGGTCTACTGCACCCAGATTCCCTTGCCCCTGTAGCCGACCCATACCTCCCAGGGGACACTCAAACAGAGTTCTGTCTCATTCTCTCTGGGGTCTCTGTGTCCCGGTGTGTACAAGGTTTGTTTGAGTCCTCTGAGCATCTCTGGCAGATATGGGGTTTGATTCAAAAAACAATTTCACCCCTCCTACCATCTTGGTGGAGCTTCTCCTTTGCCCTTGGATGTGGGGTATCCTGAAAGTCACTCCAGCACTGTGCAGCTACGGCTCCAGCGCCATAAGACTGGGAAAACAGTCTCGTGGAGGGCACAAAAAAAACAATGTGCACATTAGGACCCAGGAGAAAGGATCAGTGACCCCACAAGAGACTGACCCAGGCTTGCCTGTGAGTAATCAGGAGTCTCTGGTGGAGGCATGGGTTGGCAATGGCCTGCTGCAGGGTTGGGGTCACTGAGTGCATGCTTGGGACCTTTTGAAGGACGTTCCCATTATCTTCATTCAGTTCAGTTGCTCAGTCATGTCCAACTCTTTGCGACCCCATGGACTGCAGTATGCCAGGCTTACCTGTCCGTCACCAGAGCTTACGCAAACGCATGTCCATTGAGTCAGTGATGCCATCCAACCATCTCATCCTCTGTTACCCACTTCTACTCTGGCCTTCAATCTTTCCTAGCATCAGGGTCTTTTAAAGCAGTCAGTTCTTCACATCAGGTGGCCAAAGTATTGGAGTTTCAGCTTCAGCATCAGTCCTTCCAATGAATATTCAGGACTGATTTTCTTTAGGATGGACTGGTTGGATCTCCTTGCTGTCCAAGGGACTCTCAAGAGTCTTCTCCAATACCACCATTCATAAGTTTTGACTTTTCACTTCCAACTTTTTCACTCTCCTCTTTCACCTTCATCAAGAGGGTCTTTAGTTCTTCTTTGTTTTCTGTTGTAAGTGTGGTATCATCTGCATAGCTGAGGTTACTGATATTTCCCCCAGAAATCTTGATTCCAGCTTGTGCTTCATCCAGTCCAACATTTCTCATGATGTACTCTGCGTATAAGTTAAATAAGCAGGGTGACAATATACAGCCTTGACATAATCCTTTCCCGATTTGGAACCAGTCTGTTGTTCCATGTCCAGTTCTAACTGTTGCTTCTTGACCTGCATACAGATTTCTCAGGAGGCAGGTCAGGTGGTCTGGTATGCCCATTTTTTAAAGAATTTTCCACAGTTTGTTGTGGTCCGCACAGTCAAAGGCTTTGGCACAGTCAATAAAGCAGAAGTAGATGTTTTTCTGGAGCTCTGTCACTTTTTGGATGATCCAACGGATGTTGGCAATTTGATCTCTGGTTCCTTTGCCTTTTCTAAATCCAGCTTGAACATCTGGAAGTTCATGGTTCACATACTGTTGAAGCCTGGCCTGGAGAAGTTTGAGCATTACTTTACTAGCGTGTGAGATGAGTGCAGTTGTGCAGTAGTTTGAGCATTCTTTGGCATTGCCTTTCTTTGGGATTGGAATGAAAAATTACCTTTTCTAGCCTGTGGCCATTGCTTTGTTTTCCAAATTTTCTGGCATATTGAGTGCAGCACTTTCACAGAATCATCTTTCAGGATTTGAAATAGCTCAACCTCCACTTGCTTTGTTTGTAGTGATGCTTTCTAAGGTCCATTTGACTTCGTATTCCAGGATGTCTGGCTCTAGGTGAGTGATCACACAGTCATGTTTATCTGGGTCATGAAGATCTGTTTTGTATAGTTCTTCTGTGTATTCTTACAACCTCTTCTTAATATCTTCTGCTTCTATTAGATCCATACCATTTCTGTCCTTTATTGTGCCCATCTTTGCATGAAATGTTCCCTAGGTATCTCTGATTTTCTTGAAGAGATCATTAGTCTTTCCCATTCTATTGTTTTCCTCTATTTCTTTGTATTGATTACTGAGGAAGGCTTTCTTATCTCTCCTTGCTATTCTTTGGTCTCTGCCTTCGAATAGGTATATCTTTCCTTTTCTCCTTTGCCTTTTGCTTCTTTTCTTTTCACAGCTATTTGTAAGGCCTCCTCAGACAACCATTTTTGCCTGTTTCCATTTCTTTTTCTTGGGGATGGTCTTGATCATTGCTTCCTGTACAGTGTCACAAACCTCCGTCCATAGTTCTTCAGGCACTCTGTCAGTCATACCTAATCCTTTGAATCTATTTGTCACTTTCACTGTATCATTGGGAGGGATTTGATTTAGGTCATACCTGAATGATCTAGTGGTTTTTCCCCACTTTCTTCAATTTCAGTCTGAATTTGGCAATAAGGAGTTCATGATCTGAGCCACAGTCAGCTCCTGGTCTTGTTTGTGCTGACTATATAGAGCTTCTCCATCTTTGGCTGCAAAGAATATAATCAATCTGATTTCGGTGTTGACCATCTGGTGATGTCCATGTGTAGAGTCTTCTTTTGTGTTGTTGGAAGAGGGTGTTTGCTATGACCAGTGCATTCTCTTGGCAGAACTCTATTAGCCTTTGCCCTGCTTCATTCTGTACTCCGAGGCCAAATTTGCCTATTACTCCAGGTATCTCTTGACTTCTACTTTTGCATTCCAGTCCCCTGTAATGAAAGGGACATCTTTTTTGGGTGTTAGTTCTAGAAGGTCTTGTAGGTCTTCATAGAATCGTTCAACTTCAGCTTCTTCAGCATTACTGGTTGGAGCATAAACTTGGATTACTGTGATATTGAATGGTTTGCCTTGGAAACGAACAGAGGTCATTCTGTCTTTTTTGAGATTGCATCCAGGTACTGCATTTCGGACTCTTGTTGACTATGATGACTACTCCATTTCTTCTATGGGATTCTTGCCCACAGTAGTAGATACAATCATCTGAGTTAAACTTATACCACAGGATTCTTTTCATGCCTGTGGTGTGTATTACATTATATTCCCAGCACCTGTATAACCAGAGACTGTTCAGAACAGGACGAAAACCTTAGAACGCATCTTTGTGTGTTCAGTCTGTAATCACAGCCCCCAGTCGGCCAGGACTGGGAAATGCCAGCTTCGTGGCAGAGAGCCCGTCTACTCCTGTATCAGGCAGAATGACTCAGCAGGTCATTTTCTTCACAGTGGCTCTGTATCTGTGTTTTCTAGAGGCAGACTTTTTAAAGTTTTTGTTTTTCCCTGAGTAACAAAGTACATTCTCACTGTGCCTTCTTTATTTCCTATCTTCAAGAGAAGAAACATTTGCTCACACAGCTCTCACTGAGAGATAACAGTGGTAGAAGTTAAAGTGAATGTTCTCTCTGAATGTAAATTCTGTGCACATTTAAAGTGTCTGTGTTTTATTCTCTCATCTGATCCTCACAGGAGACTGATAGATGGAGCAGTTTTCTCTATTTGTAGTGTAGGTAGAGGCTTAGAAAGGTTAATGGCTTCCTAATGGCCTCACAGGAAATTAATGGCAGAGTTGGAATTAGAACTTTGGCTTTTTGACTCAGTAACCATGTAGAACCATTTGGGAGAAAAAAATTTAGACTATATTGCCTTGTCTTTGGTTTTCCCCAGTAGTACAGATGGAAAGATGATAGGTTATAGAACTGCAGAGGTGTTTACTAGCTGAGTAATTTGGAGAAAGTTACTTAATATTTCTTAGCCTAGAGCATAATAGCTTAATAAGTTGTCGATTTTATTTTATTTTTTTTTAAATGCTGTTTTTATGGTAGGGAGAGTAAACTCTATTGTACTGTAATGCTGTTAGGGTTGTATTTATCCTGCAGCTCTACTCTCAGATGGCTGCTGCTTGTTCTGCCTCAGCCAAGACCCATTCCTGTGGCAGAGCAGGGGGATGCAGCAGGCTGCCTGACCCATTGACTGGCTTTCTCCAGAGATAGACTGAGTATGTAGGGAAAGAAAAAAAAATCTTAGGAGAATTATTTTTCTATTTTTGTATTGTAAATAAATGGAACTATGTCCTTGAGATTTATTTTTAGTATTCTACAGATATAGTTATTATGTTCCCAAAGGGCACTTTGCACTATATATTTGGGGCATTTTTCTGAATAGAGTTTAATGTTCAGTGTAGAGAACATTGGGCTTGAAATATATTAAGTCTACCATTGACTAGCTGTGTTACCTAAAGACAGTCACTCATTGTCTTCTGGGAATAGTAAGACTTGGCCTTTCTACCTCACAGGCTTGTTGTAGGAATCAAATGATGGGGTGTATATAGAAGCACTTTGCCAGCTATAAAGTGCTCCACAATACATGGCAGTACATTTTTATTGCTACTGTTTATCCCTTCATTGTCAACAAATTCAACTGAACTATCTTCAGCTCAGTGCTCTGAGGCCCACTGTGGGGTGTGAAGCACAATTGAGTTTTAGTAGGTGTCAGATTGTGCATTTAAAGCAGTGAAGGATTGTTGAGAGAGAAGGGAAGAGAACATATATATAAAAAGGCTCAAGTGGAACTTGTAGGGATGAAAAATATAATCAGAATTGAAAAATAAAGCAGAAAGTATCAAGATCAGATCAGGCACTATGCAGGAAGAAAAGTTCAGTGAGTTAAAGAAACAGTAATAGAAAGTGTTCAAGATGAAGGACAGGAAAAAAGACTAGAAAACAAATGAACAGATTATTAGTGACGTGGGATAATATTAAGAGCACTAACATTTGTGTAACTAGAGTCCTGAAAAATGGGTGAGTGGGGGCAGAAAAAAAATTGAAGAAATAATAGCTGAATTTTTTTCCAAATTTGATTAAATCTCTAAACCTGCACACACAGGAAAGTCAATAAACCTTCAATAGAATAAACATAAAGGAAACTGTACCATAGAGAGGGACATGTCATAATGCTAAAAGAGTTAATATAGGTGGGTATAACAATCCTAAATGTGTATGTACTTGATAAGAGAGCTTCAAAATATATGAAGCAAAATCTGATGGCACAGAAAGGATAAATAGACCAACCTGTTGGAGATTTTAATATTCTACTTTAAGTAATTGACAAAAATACCTAAACTGAAAGTCATTAAGCATAGAGAAGACTTGAACAGCACCATCAACAAATGCAACCTAATTTGTAGAGCACTTCTGTCAAACCTCAATGGGATACTCATTCATTTCCAGTGCACGTGGAACAATGCACCAACATAAACTACATCCTTGGCCATAAAACTAGTCTTGGTAGTTTAGAAGGATTGAAACCATACAAAGCATGTTTACTGATCAGCACAGAATTAAACTAGAAATTAAAATATGTTAAAAACAAGATTTAAATTCAGTGATCTAAAACGTCTCCCTTAAGAAGCTAGAAAATAAGAGCAAATTAAACCCAAAGTAAATAGAAGGATGCAGAAATCGGTGAAATAGAAAACAGAAAAGCAGCAGAGAAATCAATAAAAGTAAAAGCTGATTCTTTGAAAGGATCAATAAAATTGCTAAACACTGGCCAATTAGGACAGAAAGTCAGAATACACAAATTATCAACATCAGAAATGAACAAAGGGCATTATTACAGAGCCTGCATATATTAAAGGGATAAGAGAATGATATGCACAGTGTGCCATAAACTGAAAAACTGAGAAGTGTACAAATTCTTGAAAGACAAAATTGTAAAAGCTTACTCAGAAAGAAATAGGTAACATGACTAACCTTACTCTATAAAATAATTAACTTGTTTGATTTAATTAAAATAATTAAAAGTCCTAATTAATAGGGCTATTTAGCCCCATCTTTATTAGAGAAATTGGATGTGTAGTTTAAAACCTTCTGAAAAAGGAAACTTCAGGCCCTGATCACTTCACTGGAGTGTTTAAGGAAGAAACAATGCTAATTCTACATAAATTCTTCCAGAATGTAGAAAAGGAGGAACACTTCCCAAATGCTTTTTTATGAGGTCAGCATACCCTCTACCACTCAGTTCAGTTCACTTCAGTTGCTTAGTCATGTCCAACTCTGCCACCTGATGAAACGCAGCACACCAGGCCTCCCTGTCTGTCACCAACTCCTGGAGTCCACCCAAACCCATGTCCATTGAGTCGGTGATGCCATCTAGCCATCTCATCCTCTGTTGTCCCCTTCTCCTCCCGTCAATCTTTCCCAGCATCAGGGTCTTTTCAAATGAGTCAGCTCTTTGCATCAGGTGGCCAAAGTATTGGAGTTTCAGCTTCAGCATCAGTCCTTCCAGTGAACACCCAGGACTGATTTCCTTTAGGATGGACTGGTTGGATCTTCTTGCAGTCCAAGGGACTCTCAAGAGTCTTCTCCAACACCACAGTTCAAAAGTATCAATTCTTCTGTGCTCAGCTTTCTTTATAGTCCAACTCTCACATCCATACATGACTGCTAGAAAAACCATAGCCTTGACTAGACAGACCTTTGTTGACAGAGTAATGTCTCTGCTTTTTAATATGCTGTCTAGGTTGATCATAACTTTCCTTCCAAGGAGTAAGTGTCTTTTCTACCACTAGTTGACAAAAAAATTATAAGGAGAGAAAAACTAGTCTAAAAAAAAATCCAGCAATATATAAAAAGGACACTATCTCATGACCAGGTTGTGTTAATCTCAGGAATTTGGGTTAGTTTAAAACTGGAAAATTAGTATAATTCATCATACTGGCAAGAGTAAAATAGAAGAAAGGCTTCCCTGGTGGCTCTGTGGTAAAGAATATGCCTGCCAATACAGGAGATGCAGGTTCGATCCCTGGGTCGGGAACATCCCCTGGAGAAGGAAATAACAACCCACTCCAGTATTCTTGCCTGGGAAAACCCATGGACAGAGGAGACTGGCAGGCTATAGTCCATGAGGTCACAAGAATTGGACACAACTTAGTAAACAACAGCAAAAATGGAAGAAACATGTCAATAGTTAGAGAAAATGTATTTGATGAAAGTGACACCCATTTATGGGTTTAAAATTCTCAGCAAACTTGGAATAGAAGGGAACTTTCTCAATCCAATAAAGGGCATCTACCAAAATAAGATGTCACTATCGTACTTAGTGGTGAATGACTCAGTACCTTTTCTCTAGGACTGAGAACAAGGCAGTCCTTGTCCACTCTTATACAATGTTCTATTCAGCGTTATACTAGAAGACCTCATCAGTGTAAGAAAGTAAGAATAAGATATTATAAAGGAAGGATTTAAAATACCTCTATAAAAACCATGATCATATATGTAGAAAAAAAAGAATCTAGAAAAGAGTGATTAGAACTAACTGGTTTACAAAGTTGTAAGATAACAAGGTCCGCATGTAAAAATCGACTGAACTGTGCTTTACCAGCAGTGAACTTTTGGAAACTAAATAGTACCGTTTACAAAAGCTTCAAAAGTATGAACTCAGGGAAAAGTTTAGCATAATATGTCTATATCTGTGCCCTGAAAACTTTACAAAACAATAATAGATCAATGAAACAGAGCAGAGAATCAAGAGCTAGAACTATAGACCATGTGGTCAGTTGTTTTTGTTGAAGTTACCTGAATAAATCAGTGAGGAAAGGATAATCTCTTCAACAAATGTTGTTATAGCAATTTGACATCTGTATGCAGAAAAATGAACCTGACCCCTACCTCAGGAAGTACACAAAAATTAACTTGAAATGTATTTCGAATTGCATTGTGTTGTTCCTCTCCTAAGCCATGTTGAGGTCCTACTCCCAGTACCTCAGTGCCTTTGAAATAGGGTCATTACAGATATAATTCATTAAGATGAAAAGGTAATGGAGTAGGGTCTATCCAAATCCCGTATCACTGGTGTGGTTAGAAAAAGAAGAACTTTGGATGCAGACAATAACATAGAATGCCATGCAGATATGAAGGCAGACATCCGAATGGTGCCTCAGTGGGCTCAGGAACACCCCAGGCCGCCAGCACGCCACCAGCGTCTGGGGCAGAGGCAGTGTCCCTCACAGCACCAGAAGGAGCCTGCCCTGCTCATGCCTTGGTCTTGGACTCCTAGCAGTTAAAACCATAAGAAATAATTTTTGTTTTTTAAGTTGCTCAGTTGGTGCTAATTCACTATAGTAGCCCTAACAAACAGATTAACAGTATCAAGTTTTCCAGTCCCGTTTATTTTGGCTTTTTAAAACCAAAGGAAGGTAGAGCAGTGGGGACTCTGACACAGTGCTGGTGGGATACAAAATGTTTTAGCTACTTTGGAAGACAATTTGACATCTCCTTATAAAAAGATACAGTTATTGAAGGAACCAAAAGTATTATGCCAAGTTAAAGAAGGCACTTTATATATACTTTGTGTATAAGAGTACACACTATACAATGCCACTTATAAGAAATTATTGAATGGCAAAACCCCAGTAACAGAAAGGAGATCAGAGGTCCCCAGAGGCTGTAAATGGGGGTGGGATTGACTGTTAAGGGGCGGGAGGGACCTTTCTAGGCTGGCAAATGTTTTTTCCCCAGCTTTACAGAGATATAACGGCCATTTAATATTGTGTAAATTTAAGTTGTACAATGGTTGATTTGATAGTTATGTATTAGGAAATGATTACCACAGTAACATGAGTTAACCCTACTGTCACCTCACGTAACTGCCATTTCTTTTTTTGTGGTGAAAACACTTAGGATCTACTCTCTTCGTAACTTTCAAGTATGTAAACTTGATAGTATTGTTAACCATAAAACCGTGCTTGCACATTGGAGCCCTAGAACACATACATCTTTTAAGTTATAAAACCAGCATCTCACTGTTTCCTCCTGCCCGTGCCTGGCAGCCACCATTCTGCTCTGTTTCTATGCATTTGGCTTTTTTAGATTTTTACATGTGAGATCAGACTGTGTATGTCTTTCTCTGTCTGATCCATCTCACTTTGCATAATGCCTTCAAGGTCCATTTATGTTGTTGCAAAATGCAGGATTTCCTTTCCCATAGCTAGATAATGCCCCATTGTGTGTGTGTGTGTGTTTCATCCCGATTGTAAAATGTACATTCTTGCCAACAGTGTACAGGGATTCTCTTTGCTCCACACCGTTGTCAGCACTTGTTACCTCTTTTTGATGACAGCTATTCTAACGGTTGTGGGGTGCTATCTCATTGTGGTTTTCATTTGCACTTTTTTAGTGATGTTGAGCACCTTTTCCTGTACCTGTTGTCCATTTATACCTCTTTTTTGGGGGGGATAGCCACTCAATTCCTTTGCCCCTTTTTTAATTGGATTGTTTGGGATTTTTCTTGCTGTTGAGTTATATGAGTTTCTTATGTGCTTTGCCAATGAACCTCTTATCAGATATGTTGTTTGCAAGTGTTTTTTTCCCACCCCATTGGTTGCCTTCTCATTTTGTGGATTGTTTCTTTTGCTCTGCAGAAGCCTTTTAGTTTGATGCTGTCCCTCTCATCTTTGCTTTGGTTGGTTGTGCTTTTGGTGTCATAGCCAGAAAATTGTTGTCAAGACCAGCGCCAAGGTGCTTTCCCCTCTGTTTTCCTCTAGGTTTCATGGCTTTAGGCTGAACTTTCTTTCTCATGATTGTTTCCTGGTGGTTTCATGCCTATACATTTGTCAAGACTCATTGGATCACACACTTAAAAATTGGTGAATTTAATTTTTTTTTTGTATGTTATGCCTCAACAAAGAATCATAAACGAGTTGAATGTCTACTGTCTGTCAAATGCTGTGATTCAACTGGTGTGAAGTGGGCCCTCCCACCAGGGAGCTCCCAGCCTGTAGACGTGGTAGAGGAAGACTTGCAGTTCAGAGAGAGAGAAGTACCGAAGGGAGGTCGTGCTGAGGCGCAGGGAAAGGAGTTCTTCATCCGGGAAGGTCCCACAGAGGAACTGCTTGGCTTCTAGCTTGATGGGTGAGCAGGAGTCGGGTGACTGTCCAGGGGAAGGGCATTCCAGGCAAAGGCATGCGAGTGTGAGATACATGTAGTGTTTTATAAACCGCGAGGAGCCTGGTGTTGCTGGAGCCCTGGAGCTATGGGATTTGTGTTGAAGTGGCAAGAGTTGATGTTGGACAGGATGGCAGAGTGATAAAAAGTGGAATGTTCCTCAGATTTGCTTGACAAACTCATATTGCAAGAGAAATTGTGTACTTGGGAGAGAAACCCTCCTTCGTGGGTGAGAGATAGGTGATCAGTGCACACTCTCACTTCTGTTCATTCCTTTGACTTTTGGCTTAGAGACAAAGGGGAACAACAGAAACTTTGCTTTTATGAAAGCAGCTGTTTAAAATAGTAATTCTCCGTGGACAGACCTCAGCTGAATTTAGGTAACTAAGCCTATACTTGAGCTTTCACACATTACAAGGAAGAAATATGTTTTAAGATTTGAGAAAGCTGTTATTGAATACCAACCATCTGGGAAGATTGCTGAAATTAGCAAGACATGGCTTGTGCCTTCAAGCAAATAGCAGTCTCTTTGTAGCAACATTGAGAAGTATAAAATCTCACTCACGGTATGTTTTGGAAAGGAGAAAACCTTACAAAACTGCTTGCTGATTCATTTCCATATATATGAGATTCTTGAACATCTCTCTTTATCCTTGGAGTGATGCATGAAAATTGTATGTATATGACTGTGTTATGGGAGCATCCGCACAGGGTTTTCAGTAATGAATGACACAGCCAACTTGGAGGGCCTGCTCTAAAATCCGGTGCTTTCTTGTTTATTACAGGCATTGGATTTTGAAGGCTGGGCTGACACCCTCTTTCTTCTTCAGTTCACCCTCTCTTGTGTGATGGGGTAAGCCTTTGTTGCCTTGTTAGCAGATAGTTTTCCTAAAGAAATTTGATCTAGTGTCTTTCTGCCTCATTCCTGCCTCTTGCATGTATCAGCTTAGGATAAACCTCCAGACTCAAGTGGTTTCACCATCCTTGGGAACGTACCCCTAGGGCTTCCAAACTGATCTCAAAGTCATGCTTGTAGAAGGATGAAGGAAAAAAACTAAATATTTATTCAATAAGCTAGTATGTGATAAGCACCATTATATTTCAACATGCCTTATTTAATTTTATTTCTACATTAACCATTTGACAGATATTGTTGCCCCCTACTCCTTATTGCCTGACAAAACAGACTCAGAATTCAAATAAATTGTCTTAAGTTTGCAGAATTAGTAGGCAGCAGTAGCAGCTTTTGAATTTAGGACTGACTTCTCCCTACCATGTTGAAGAAGGCAAGAGGGTATCTGCAAATGTGTCTCTTCTATTCACCTCCAAATTTCCCTAATGTTTTTTTTCCCTCAACCAGTCATTTCAGTTGATATTTGTGACTGGATCTAGCCCAGGCTTGCTACTTAGTGACTGGATGCTTCAAAATAAAGTTGACACGGTAGCTTGGTACGGAGTCAGGCTTAGAAGCCTCACTGTAAAGTCTGGGAGTGCAGACTGCTGCCACTGTTGTTAAGTGAACTATATCCCCTCTTAAAGCAGTTCTCACTTGTTTTTCTTCCATCCTTAAAGTATCTCTCTTGTCTCCACCCTGGTCCAGAGTCATATTGCCCTCGTGTTACATACACACCTGCGCCAGGGTCTGTAAGCCCTGAGCTTTGTACCTCAGTTAGGTGAATCAGGACTGTGATCTAAAAAGGTGAGTCATGATTGTGAATGGTGGTTTCAAGGTTTTGGTGCAGTAGCTGGGAAAAGCACCCGATCGTTAAATGGACATGTGTTTCTCTTTAATGAAATTAAAAAAAAAAATCCAAAGCGTCAGTAGAAGTGGCAGTGAGGTGGGAAAGCTCACAGTCAGTGTCTCGTAGCTGATCATTTCCCTTGGCTAGGGGTTATTATAAAATAGGCAGTTGGATTTTACTTATAAGATACCTTTTCCTTCTTTTTTCCAGATTTATCTTGATGTATGCGACAGTACTTTGCACTCAGTATAATTCTGCTCTTACAACTACAATAGTTGGCTGTATTAAGGTGAGTTGAAAAGGTACTGTATTTTTTGCTTTATTTGAAAAGTGTTCTTCTAAAATAAGTCTGACTGTGGCCTTCACCCTTTCATTCTTATTGCCTCATGTTCGACAAAGTGTGGTGATGGTTTCTAGAACAATCCTGAAGAACTCAGGGAGAACATGATCTCCACTTTCAGGCAGCTTAAGTCTGAGGAGTACTGAGAAAAGGAGGATGCGTCCTCTCAGAGGGGAGGAAGGAGGATGAGACTCAGCCCTGTTTCTGACAGAGCAGGTGACCAACTCGGTACTGGTGGGTTTGTCCCTTTAACTCCTGACGAGAATTGTTCTCTTCCTCGCTGAGCGCTGGCTGTGTCATAGAAGGATGCCTGCCAGAAGCAGTTTTTCCTAAAAACTGAGTTTTTTCCTAAAAGGAGAGTTTTCCTAAGCGTGAGCCAAGCCTTAAATGGCCCACTTTTAAAAGCTGTGTCTGACATTACCAGTGATGTCATTTCCTCCCGATCCATTTTATTTGAGGGAGGCTCTTTTGTCTTCAGCCAGGAGAGCCACATTGACTTGAATATTGAGCTGCAGTTAGCAGCTTGAAGCCTGAGGACTCTCTTCATCTGAATTTGTGATTCTAGTGCTTTAGGATCCAAGAGGCCACAGCATCCCTGAATTCCAAAAGTGTTACTGAGGTAGGCTTGCCTTCTAAAAGAGCACAGTAGAGAGAGAGAGGTTCTTGACCATTTGGAGGAAACAGTCTCCCCTTGGGACTTAACTTCTGGTGCCTTGTTTGTCAGTCGTGAAGGAAGGGGTTGCAGTTTGTCCTGGTGTGCTGTGTTTCCCTTTGCACCCCCCATGGAGTTGTATTCATAGATACTAGACCTCATTTTAGAACTAGATTTGGGTTAAAGCCTCAGAAGGTCTGTGATTTCAAACATAGAAATGGAGCGTTTGGTGTGAATAGAATTCTATTTTAAGCTCTAATAACTGTGTGACTTCTATGAAAGCTAGAGATAAGCATTTGAAGGCCCGGGCTGGCTGAGACAGTTTCAGCCCCAAATGACCTCTCCAGCCCTGTTTGGGTTTTGTAAAGTTAATGCTTCAAGAGTAAAGTAGATGGCTTTCCTCTTCAGAATAAAAAGAGTAGGAACATGAGATACAGGACAGTTGGTGCCTTGTTTTTAACCAAGAAGAAGGATGGTGTGGGGAAGTTATTTAGCAATAGCTAAACTTAATTCCTTAGAATTTCTCAGTGTACATTCTTCATCGTCATCAGCGTGAGGTACAAACACAATAATGCTCTCTGCAGCATTAAGTCCAGTGCTTTTCTTTTGATGTTTCCTCCTCTCCACAGAATCATATGAACTTACTCAGTACGAAGAGAACAGCTTTACTTCGGAGCTCTAGAGGGAGGGAAAAAACTGGAGTATCTGATTACAGTTGACCCTTAAACAAAGCAGGTTTCAGCTGCTAGGGTCCACTTTACTCATTATTGACCAGAGACATATTAATATGTTTCGTTTTCCAAAAACTATTGACCAGAGACATTTCTGTATTCACTTACATAACAAATTGCCAGCCATAGGTGTTAGTGTCTGCAAAAATCCCCCAGTCAATAATGTATTAACATCCAGAATTTTTTCAGTAGTAAATATTACAGTACTGTACCATCTGTGGTTGCTGAATCCACAGATGCCCAATCTCAGATAAGGAGGGCTCTCCGTAAGTTGGGCTTACCTGGTGCCTCCAGATGGTAAACAATCTGCCTGCAATGCTGGAGACCCGGGTTGGATCCTTGGGTCGGGAAGATCCCCTAGAGAAGGAAATGGCAACCCACTCCAGTGTTCTTGCCCAGAGAATCCCATGGACAGAGGAGCCTGGTGGGCTACAGTCCATGGGGTTGCAGAGTTGGGCACGACTGAGCAACTGAATGCACCCACACATCTATAAGTTACACTCAGATTTTTCACTGCACCCCAACCCCAGCTTTGTACAAGGGTCAGCTGTGGTTTAGATTGCTGTTGCTTCTCACAGCTGCTATGGTATTGAAGGATGTCTTATTCCTTCAGACAGATGGGAGTACCCTGATGTCCTTGCTGGTTTGGAGTTGGGCCCGAGTGGAGCTTCTTTCGTCAGCCTCCCAGTTACAGCCTGTGTAGCTCAGTCACTGTCCCCAGCAGGCTTTAAGCTGCCTTGTGTGCTTGAAGATCCTAACCCCCTAAGCCCTTGGATCAGCATTCCTTGTTTCTCTTAAGTGTGGTGGGAAAGTTACTTAGGAGAACTTGTTAAACTGGAGCGTCCCGGGCCCACCTCAGATGTTTTGAATCAGAATCTCTAAAGCAGGGTCTCCAGCCAAGTCCCGGGTAAACCGAAGGCTCAGAATTGCAGTCCTGGTGTTGAGCTTCCAGGTAGACTCTCAGTGCCTCCTGCTGCGTTCTACTTTGGGGGCATGAATGTGTCTTCTGATAGAAAATCTTCGTTTGGGTGCTTTAATATATAGTTTTCCTAACTTCTGACTGATATTGAGCAAAATATTGGGTTCTCGGTGCTTTCCTTTTCTGAAATTCCTTGGGCAGTTTATGCTAACTAATCTCTCTTTTCCCTGAATCTCTGTATTCCAAGAGGGGTTCTGTTAACACATTTTTCCAAGTTGCCTACCAGCCTTGTTTACGGTTACATGTTTGGTTTTTTTTCCTCTCAAATAATAAGAAAATCTGCTCTAAAGTGACTTTCTTTCTCTATATTTAGACCTAGAAGAGGCTGACATAATTTGAATGCTCTCTCAAAGAGTACTACTCCACTATAAGAATAATTTTGAAGTTTATTTTTGGCCTTTTCAAAACAGGATAGCACTTTATTTTCTGCCTTGTAGGCCTAATATAACAGAGCCCAGGTACTAAAAATGTTTGTGACATTTACCGTTTTGGCAGTTGTAATAGCACAGAAGGGGAGTCAGTGACTTAAGAATGGGAAAAAAGGTTAGGAGGAATTGAATAAGAGCTTAAACTTTGGAAATTTTCATTTCATCATTGTGGTCTGAGGATAATTAAAAAGGACCTAGAGGTTTTCACTGCTGTGGGCCCAGTTTGAGGCCTAGTTGCGGAGCTAAGAGCTCACAAGCTGAAAAAGGAGTGAGGCAGCAGACGCTTACACCTGGGAGTCCCCGGGAGTCGGGGGAGGTGGTTTTAGGTGTGCGGCTTTAGGGACTCCCCTGGGCTTTTTAGGGTACCGACAGGGAGTCCTCTAGAGATAGTCTTTGAGTCGGTAAAGTCTCCGTCATCCCCTTTTTTCCTTTCAAAAAGAAAGGAAGGACACTCGCCTGTAAGCAGGTTTCCCTCACTCTCTCCTCACAAAGTCAGCTGCTACCTCTGTGGGGGGAGAGAACGTTCTCTTTGAACTTGCTAAATGTGTAGAAATAGCCCTGGTAGTAGCGGTGACTCTTTATTTAGATTTGTAATGTCAGCCCGTATCACAAGGAAGGGAGAAGTTCGATTACCTTTTTAGTGTTCATCAGTACTGGTGAAAGCATTTAGCTTCTGGAGAGAGACCAGGAAGAGACTGATGTGATTGTTTGTTAGTTGATGTTCATATTCATGCTACACTCATTTTAGGATTGTTGGGTTTTTGTTAGTTTCTGTTTATTTGCTTTTGTAATTTAAGGCTATATGTTTGGGTCATTGTGTGGATGACTTTATTTGAATACTGAAAAAGTTCAAACCAGTGTAACAGTATTTTGCCATTTTTCTTTTTAGAATATATTAATAACTTATATTGGAATGGTCTTTGGTGGAGATTATATTTTCACTTGGACAAACTTCATTGGCTTAAATATCAGGTAAGTAAAAATATTTAACTGTAACCACTTTGACAGATGGATTTAGATTGTCAAATAGTCACAGTTAGCTTCGACTATTTAATGGCAAATTTGTTCACTTGTTATTAAACAGACATTTGTGGAGTTCCTACAATACATTATACAGTTAATGTCTTTTTGATAATGCTTTTTAAGAAAAAGGGAGAACGTGGTTTCATTTTTATGCACAGTTTTTGGGGAGTCTTTTCTGGAAGTTGAGCTCCTTTTGTTTAGCCTTATTTGTTGTGCTAGATGTCAGTGCAGTGTTCTTAAGAACATTCCAGGCTAAAGAATACCAGCTCTCTTTATATTGCTTTATATGCATCTTACTTTGGACACGTCACTGCATTTCTTTAGACTTCATTCATCTTCAACAGTGATGAGGATAACTTGCCTGAAAGAGCTTTTTCAGTTTGAGAATTTTGAATTTCATGGTTTTAAATACTATTTATAAGCTTTAAAACCGGCAGATTTTAAAGACCTCTGTCCTGAACTCAGACTTGTACATCTAGTTAGCTCACTTGACATCTCCGGCTGACATGTCCAAAACTGTACTCCTTGTATTTCCTCGAGAGTCTGTTCCGCCCACAGCCTGAACATCTCAACTGGTGACACTCCATCCTTCTAGCCTCTCAATTCAAAAACCTTGGAGTTAATCCTCAACTCTTCAACCGATACCCAACATCCAGTGTGTTAGCAAATTCGATTGGTTCTACCTTCAGGCTACATCCAAAAAAGATCACTTTTCACCGTCTGCATGCCTCCCATCATTATCTCAGCACCAACCTACTGCCTAGCCTTCTGTACGTGCGTCTCTGGTTTGGCTTGTCCCCGCATCTCAGCCCTATCGTCTCAAGAGCAGACAGTGTACTCCTTGTCAGAGCCGAGTCAGAACACGCCACTCCTCTTTGTACTCCCCTCTCCATGTCCCGACGTCCTGACAAGGCCCCTCAAAGTCTGTCTCTCGCTTGCCCTTCAATTTCAGCTCTTGCTTCTCTTCTCCCTCACTCTATTTCATCTGCACAGACCTCCTTGCTATTCTTTTCGAATATAGGGAATGCTGTCTCTTTAGGGTGTTTGGACAATATTTTCTTTACTTGGAACACTGTACTGACAGGTATTTGCGTGGCTGGTTCCCTTATGCCTCAGTATTTTTGCTCAAATGTTACCTACTCATGGAAGTTTACCCTGATCACCTTATTTAAAATTGCAACCTGCTCTTCCTCTTCTGATATTCTGAAGCCCTCTAATTCTATTTTTCTTTGTATGTTTATATATACTATGCATTTTCTATCTCCCCTGCTACAGTGTAAGTTCCATGACGGTATAGATCTCTGTCTGTATTGTTTACTCATCTTTCCAAGCTCCTAGAATGAGTTCTGGTCATTGCTTAATATTTGTTTGATGAATTCTCTGTGGATTGGTGATTAAAAAAAAAAAACACTTTGAAAACTATGAATGTCTTTAATGGTAGAATTTTTTTAATTTACAATAAATTATATAACTTCTCTTGAGCTTTTATATCTTTAAACGTAAACAAGTGATAATGCCTATTCCACCTTTCTTAGGAATCAAGTGTGAGAATTAATACTAATGTTAGTAATAACATAATAATTCATTATTTTCCCTTCCATGACATTTATTTGCCATTGTTATTGTTTGTCTTTTTAGAGGAAGAATTATTTGTTATTTGTGGGGGTTGGATATGTTAGTTGGAGTTTAGATATGTAAATATGGCTGAGGATCGCAGATTCTGGAGGGAAGGTGAGCAGTTGAGCCGCAGGTCTTATTCACGGTTGCAGTTCTGATGCTTAACACTGTGTGATTTTGAAAGCGTTGTTTCTTTCTGAGCTTCAGTTTTCTTACATGTTTCTGTTAGAAACGTATATCTTTAGAGTTGTTGGAATGAAATAATCCAATGAATGAAGTACCTGATCCATTGCTTGATATTTATGCCTAGTAGGTAATCAGTTTATTTCATTAATAGTTGTGAGGAATGGCTGGGATAGAAGGATCAACATGGTGAACTAGTTCTGAGTTTGCATGTAGCCTCAGCTTCCTTCATTTCTAAAAATCTAGATTTAAGAGTCTTTATGATGGAATCAGGAGGGAGGTGGGAGGGGGTTTCTGTAAGGGGGACACATGTATACCCATGTGGATTCATGTCAATGTATGGCAAAACAAACACAATAATGTAAAGAAAAAAAAAGACTGCATTACAATTAAAAAAAAAAAGAGTCTTTATGACACATTGTGGGCCTGATTCAGAAATGCCTTGATTTTTTTTTTTTTTTTTGGTCTCCTTCAAGTTAGAACTTGATAGTTAAAATGAAGTAAGAGCTGCTGTTTGCATTTTCAGATATTTGCAGTTTAAATCTCTTATAACATAGTATCTTATAAGAAATCTTGGGTTTTTTTTCCACATTGTAGGCTATTTAAAAAAACTTCAGTGCCTGAGTATGTTGGAATGTGCCATGTGCCAGCCCAACATATGTCAAATCTAAACTCTTGAAAGTTTCTTTTTGTGTTAAGTAGTGATTATAGTTCTGGTTAAACAGTACCGTTTTGCTAGCAAGGTTAGTTGATAATGATGTCCATTGGTACTCTTCCTTTATGTAGTATTTTTAATAATTTCTAATTTCCTACACATTTTATTGTAATAAATTTTACAGGCAATATCTGTTTAATCTCTCTTTCATTACAGGGTTAGGGAGAGTAAGTAGTATACGTATTTGCCAGCCAGCATTCAAATTATTCGCAGAGTTAGGATTAGAGTCCAGATGACTTTGTGTTTCAAAATCCATTTCTTTCCATTACAACTTGTGTTTTGGTGTCTGTAAAGGAAAGTATATGTTGCCTTTTTTTTTTCTTTCACTTTTTCTCTTTAAAATGAAAATTATGGTGTTGGTTTTTTTTTTACATCTTATACTAGTTAGTAAGTGGACTCATGGATTGCAAACATTACTTTTTATTTTTTTTAATGTGAAAAACCAAAGTTAGATTGGCTACTTAGTAGATTTCAGATTGGAAATGGTGTGAGTCTATCCTTTGAAAGAAATTGCACTTTGAAAGAAATCGCTAATAAAACTGTACTCTTAAAGAATTTTCTGATTATACTCTGAGGAATCTAGCTTCCCTTCATCCTGCTTGGGTTTTTTTTGTTTTTGTTTTTGTTTTTTTTGCTGTTTCAGGAAAAGTTTGAACAGTCCCTTCTGATAGGATTCAATTCTAGGAAGCAAGAGGTTTGTATTAGGCTCCAATTTGATTTTTTTTTTGGTCTGTCCCCAGTAGGGCTCTGTTAGGAGTCTGGCTGTCTCCAACTCCCCTAAGTGCCTTTATCCAGTGGCCAATTACTGTGTGTTCACTCAAGCTCAAAAAAGCAGCAGAGCGAGTGGGGAATGAATAGTGAAGGGTGGTGACAGAGTGTGCCTCTGTACTTTGTCCAGAAGTTGGGCTCTGGCCTGTGGCTTTGGCTAAAGTAATGCAGGCTTTCCAGATAATGACGGCAGCATCTCCGTAAACGCCCAGGCTAGAATTCATAGAACGTTTGGAGTTTATTTTTATCTGTGATTCTTTTTTCCCCCTTCTATTTAAAAAAATTAACATATGACTTAAATACAGTAAAATCCCCCCCATTTCCTGTACAGTTCTGGGAATTTTGATAAATGCATACAGTTATATAACTACCACCACCATCTTCAAGGTATAAAACAATTCTAATACCTCCCAGATCTCCCTTTGTCCTTTTTCATTGAACCTCTCTCCCCTACAAAGATCTGTTTTGTATCCATATGATGTCCCGAATGTTGTATAATGATGCAAAATGTTACACACCTCTGTGTGTGACCTCTTTCCCTTAACGTTTTGCATGAGATTCCGTGTTGCATTTGAGATTCTGTGGTATGCACGCATCAGTAGTTTGTACCTTTTTCCTGCTGTTGACTGTCGATCCCTTGAGGTGGTATGTGCTTGCCTAGTGGCTCAGTCATGTATGACTCTTTATGATGCTTCGAACTGTCACCCACCAGGCTCCTCTGTGGGGTTTTCTAGGCAAGAATACTGGAGTGGGTTGCCATTTCCTCTCTAGGGAATCTTTGCAACCCAGGAATAGAACCTGAGTCTCCTGTGTCTCCTGCATTGTGGGCAGATTCTTTACCTGCAGAGCCATTGGGGAGTTCCCTTTTACTGCTGAGAAGTATTCTATTATGGAATTCCCAGATCAGAGGTTGAACCTGTGTCTCCTGCGTTGGCAGGTAGATTCTTTACCATTGAGTCACCTGGGAAGCCCTGAAGTTCTTTTATTATCGATGTTTTATAAATGAGGAGGCCGAGGCTTAGAAAGTTTCAGTCTAATGCGTTCTGAAGACTTGCATTGGGCCTGTTGCTGTTTGCCTGGCACTGTGCACTAGAGAGATGTGGGGTGTTCGCTCACAGCTCTGCCAGGGCACACAGCTCATGTCATGGGAGGACTTCAGCCTCTCACCCTTCAGTGAATTATCCTTCGGTAAATGACAAATTAGTTATAATGCAGCCTAAGTGAACCCCGTGTAGCCATGGCCACTTTAGATTCTCAGCTGTCTGAGGGCAGAAAGCATGTTATCTTATCTATCGTTGTGTCAGTATTTACCAGCACCTTGTCTGTAACAGGCATCCAAAGTAATGATAATAACCAAATACCAGACAATGTTTTTTTATGCTTAGTCTTAGCAGAGAGAATGGTTAACAAACATCCTGGTCAGACTTTTGTGACTGAGGTACTTCTATTTTTGTATTTAATGTCCTGTAGTAAATATTTAATGTCCTATAGTAAACCATAACAAAAATAATATGAAAAAGAACGTATGTATGTATACATATGAAATGGCATAACTCGCTGTACACCAGAAACCAACATCGTAAGTCGGCTGTACTTCAATAAAAACTAAATAAAGTGTGTGCACAGACCTACACTTGCCTTGACGTAGAAAGGACACAGATAGATATCTATGAAGGCAACATAGGGAGTTAATATTTGTCAAGTGCCTCATCTACATGGCCACCTTCACAACACTGTTTCTTGTAATCATCCCCGAGTGCACAAGGAGATGAAGCTGAGACTCCGAGGGGTGACGTAGCTTGCCCAAGGCCACACAGCCACCACAGTAAGAGGCAGAGCCGAGACTCTAACCCTGATCTGACTGCGAAAATCTGCTGCACGATTTAGCCATGTGAGAGCACAGGGGGTGAGAGAGTGAAACGGTCCCACTTCGTTTTGAACATTTTCAGTCTCTGTGCTTACCTCCTGCCCTACCACCGGCTTTTCTTTGTTCTCCTGTCTCCTTAAGGAGGTGACTGATTCGTATGCAAAGGCAGACTAATTTTTACTTTTAGGGAATTTGTATTTATTCCTAAACATACATATGACAGGCACTTTTAATACAGTCCCTCAGAAGAGCTTTCCGGATGCTGTGTAGCCCCGGTGGGCTTGAGGTCCCCAAATAATCGCTGTCCCGGAAGAGCGAACCCTCCTGGCGGTAGGCGTGGTAGACAGGTGTGAGGGGGGGCAGCAGCCAGCTCAGAGGCCAAGGGCTCAGATGACGTAGGTTCTCCACTGTTCACTTGATTCTGGTTGGAGAGAAACCAGCTCCGTGAGTCTCCCCAGGATCTGCATGTTTTCTTTCTTGTGTGTGCATGCGTGCTCAGTCCTGTCTGACTCTTTGCAGCCCCATGGACTGTAGCCTTCCAGGCTTCTCTGTCCATGGAATTTCCCAGGCAAGACCACTGGAGTGGGTTGCTATTTCCAGAGGATCTTCCTGAGCCAGGGATCAAACCCTCTTCTCTTGCATTTCCTGCATTGACAGGAGAGTCCTTGACAATCTGCATTGACAAGGTGATTCCTTCCATTGTGCCACCTGGGAAACCTGTTTTCTTACTTATTGGGATGGTTTTTATTCTTATTAAAAAGTATTTCTGTCTCAAATGATTATTTTTGAAAATGCAGAAAATACAAATAGAAATCAGCTATAATCTCAGTCTAGATGTAACTATCGTTAATATTCTTTGTTCCTTCTAGACTTTATTCTGATGCATTAATGTACATATTCATGTTCATTTAAATAAAATGGCTTTGGAAAATCGTGAACTATTTTTTCATTTTAAAGGTCCTGGCCAGCTCTTTATTTTCTGTCATTTAAATGAATGCCTAGTATTCCGTTGTAAGAATTTATAGAATACTCGATTGTGAGACACTTATCCTTTAGCTAATTTTCTGCAGTTATAGATTTTGTGATAAATGCTTTGTCAATAAGTCTATGAAGATGTATACAGTTCATCCATGAAATAGATTGCTAGGTCAGAGGATAAGCAGAATTCTGAGGTTTTATTTCAACAAATTACCATGAAGAAAGACTGTATAGAATTGGCACTCCTGCTGACAAGTATATGCAAACATTCGTTTTTCCAAAGCATCAATGACAGTGGATAGTACCATGATGAGAGAATGTCTCTGGTTTGGTAAATGAAAATGCTGTTATGTGGTGCTGATTTATTAAGGTTGCTCCAACCCTCACTGCAGGTTGCCTTATGTTTGCCGTTCCTTGCTTCCTCCCTGATGGTGGTTCTCTGTTTTGCAGCATTGCTGGAAGCCTGGTATATTCCTACATCACCTTCTCTGAAGAGCAGCTGAGCAGACAATCAGAGGCCAGTAGCAAGCTGGACATTAAAGGGAAAGGAGCAGTATGACGAGGGCTGCATCAGCCGCGTTGGCCAAGTGTGCGATCAGATGGGAACACTGGCAATTCTTACACAGATACTGAGGTGTCTTGATCATGGAGAAAATACCATTCCTTTGCACTTGTACAATCTGAGGATTGATTGCTGCCTTTTAAAATTTTATGAGAGAAACTTATAATTGACTCTTTTAAATATGCCATTAGAGTTAATTTATATCAGACTGGAAAAAGTACTGGGCTTTTTAATTTATTTTTCTTCTATGCCGACAGTGAAGCATCCATGTTTTGAAAATATTTTATTCCATAGTTTGATATGCAGGTGTCCCTGAGAGCCACATAGCTAAGCGTTCTGTCAGGAGCCTCACTGTTCACGTCGTTGCTGAGTCTGGAGGCGGTTTGGCCTTCCTTCTGCTGGAAATACAGCTGAGGATCTGAAGTTACTCTTCTTTGAATTTTCTTTCCTAACAGTTGCCTTTTCCTCATGAGGCTGTCATCACTGCTTTGGCCAAAGAGGACGTCTTTGACCCTAAAAAACTGTGTGGCTTCAAAGTGTATTGGTTTCTACATTGGCTTTCCTGAGCGCTCATGGGATGAGCAGGGTGCGTCCCTTGAAAACGTCCTATTCCCTCTATGTTGTGTAGGATGAGGAAAATGAAGGGGTGAAGGAAGTAGACCTTATCCTCACTTTATTCATCTGTTGGAGTCATTCATTCAACTGAAGTGTACTGTGCGTGTAATATGTGCCAGGCATTGTGCTGAGTGCTGGGGGTGGAGAGATGTTCTTGGAGGTAGTTGCCTGATCTCGCTCCTGCTGTAGTCACCAAGGGTAAGACTGAGAACTTAGCTCCATGGATTTTTTCAGGAGGCATTATGACTGTGAGTAAGTCTCAGAGGTTTTCTCAGCTGTCAGAAACTGCAAAATCGGTATGTGGGGTTCGAAGCACCAGCTCCACAGCGATGGGAACCCAGATGCTACAGTGCACGTCAAGTGCATGTGACCCTGCCCTCATAGGCCACGAGCTCGGCTGTCCTTGCTCAAGCGGGAATGGCCTGCTGGGAGCATGGCCTCCATCTGTTTCCCCTTGCTTCCCGCCCCTGGGTTTGGTGGCGACTCTTCTTACTCCTGCTTGAATCGGTATGACTAGTCCCACATTCCTGAGTGGATGGTTTGAGGGGAAAGGCTGGTTGGGCCTTTCTGTGTGGTCGGGGCTTGGACCGTGTCGCTCGCTGTCGCTGTTAGAGCCATCCCTTCCTTCCTCCTCCTTCAGTGGCGCGAGCGCGCCTCGTTCCTTTGGACGCTGCCGCCACACCCCACCTTAATGGGCAGGCCCGCTTCTCTCTAGGTCAGTGCTGCATCCCCACTGGGGGAGCAGCCGTGGATGGGCCTCGCCTGAATTGCCTCTTTGGGCAGGTCGGGCGTGACTTGGCTTAGAGACATCCGTTGACTTTGGAGATAAGTGCTTGCCCAGGCCAGCTATGCAGTCGGTGTGCAGGAGGCTGGCTGCACATGCCTTAGGTGTACATGCTGGCTTTCATTGCCTTAGGTTTGCAGTCTACTGGCCTTTGTTGACCTAAACAGCTAGTATTCTGGTGCCTCAGCAGGGGACCTGGAAGGTTTTGATTTCTTCCTATTTTTGAAAAAGAGTTATATTGAGGTCCTTTTCATATTCATATCTTTTCCTTATTTTTGGTTTGTCACAGCCTAGCCAGTGGTGCTGGGTCCCTAGAATTAGCCTCATAGCCAACTCTCAACTTAGTAGCTCCATGTCCTGAGACTCACTGTTTCCTAATATTATGTGAGCTGAAAAAATTAAAGTGGGAGAATAGGATATTATCTTGTGCAAGATATCGCCTTATCCCTGTTTTATCAATAAGAAAGCAAGACTCGGAGAAAGATGACTTGCTAATAAGTCAAAATTCCTGGTTTTTTCCACTGAACTGTGCTGCCATTGATAACCTCTGCTTCTCCTCTGAGGAAGTGAGGAAGTAGGGGGTGCCCTGAGCTAGCCTGAGGTCTTTCAAGGAGGCAAGTGACTGATGGAATTTAGAGTCAGCAAGGAATAGACTTTGTGCATCAGGGAGAGTGATGGGCACTCTGTGTGCCTGAGCTTCTGTTTTACTCCAGGCTGGCCGTGGGTGACACACACTTCTGCCTATGAATTTTGCTGCCCCTGCCCACTTTTGCCCGGGGACAATGGGAAGGCATTTTGGGAGCTAATTTTGGTAGTTCTGTTCCTTCTTCTATGAGCTAGTGGTAGGAGGGAACTTTGACATTAGAAATAGTTTGTGTGCATTTAGAGGTGTTGGACTAAGACCCCCCCATCCCCGCCCTGCCAAGTGTTGAACTGCTTTTTGGGGAGTCGGTTTCCTTGAAGATCTGTCATCTCCAGGTCTTATTTGAGAACATCGTGCTTAGTAATAACTTCACTAAATGCACCTGACCTTAGGGCCCCTGGCCTATACTGAGCTTTCTGACTGATGAGAAGCAGTAGCGCAGCTTCAAGCTTTCTGCCCTGTCCATGTTGATTGTTGGATTCCCCTTCACCTGCCACCAACATCTCAAGAGCAAGAAGCCTGGGGAAATTGGAGATTGATTGAATAGACTGACCAACCAGTTTTGTAGTTTGTTTTCAGTTATGTGCAGGCTTGGCTATGGCAATGAAGAGATGTACCTGGTATTCCAGCATCTTACAAGGCAAAAGTTCTTTGATCTGTTAACTACCTCCTGGGAGAAAAAGAGACAGTATAGAATTAAATCCTGAATTTGCCCTTTGAGACAGATGAGCTGTGGTGAGGATTTTGAAAACACATTTGTGACTAGTGGCTCCTCTTTTTGAGTTAATGACAGCGATGCCCTCTTTGACCAGTCTGTTTTTAAGGCAGTGCCAGGTTGATTTGAATAACCTGATTGGTCAGGCTGCACGTTGCCAGCATGTCAGGTGATTTCTAATTCCCTCACGTGACTGTCGACAGTAGGGGTCCGTCATTTGTAGGATCCAGCTTGCATGTAGGTTAAGAAAGAGAAGGATGTTTTGCATTTGTGGTTTGTAGTTAATGTATCAGCCACGCATGGAAAGTTCACAGCAGTAACACTGATACAGGATCTTCATGGAGAGAAGAGTCGAGTTTCACTTTTGACTAGTTTGGAATAGTACCCAGGATCTTGGGCAGGCCTGCCTTCATTTTGGTGGTTATGGCGTCTTTCAGTGAGCAGAGATTGACTATTTTATGCCAGGCGTTATGCGAAGCTCTGTGGCCGCTGAGGTGAAGAGGACATGGTTCTCATTCTCAAGGAATGTACAATTCTTTAGTCAGACCCCGACTGAGAGAAAGAAGCAGATGCAAGGCATCAGCGAGTTATGAGTAGAAGCTGCCTGCACAATTGTCGGCACTGCTGATTAGGGGTGTCCCGCCCATAGCGTTGACTGAAGCACTTCTTTAATCTGTGAGGACTCATGACCCATACTAGTCCTCTGGCTCTGAGATGAGAGCCCGGTCATTCGAATTCTGCGACTACCCGGTCCCGCTGCTCTCTCCTGCACATATTCTTCCTCCCCTGTAGCTGTGTAATACTGGTCCCTCCCTATGAACAAGGCTGTGATGGATTTTTCTCTCCCTGAGGGAAAAATAATAATCTTCAAAATAAATAAGGGATGCAGACTCCTCAGCACAATGCCTCGTGCATATTAGGCACTCAGCAGATATTGTTCCTGTCATGATTTCAGGGTGAGACTGTAGGTAGAGATTAAGAGTCTTAATTTGTGCTCCTTAAATTCTAGAGGCCTGGGCAATGGATTTCTTTTCAAATGTGACCCTATAAATTGGTTGCTTCTAGAATAGTTAAAGAAGAGTTTCTGCTTACGGTCAACTTTTTAAAATATCTAATGGGTAGAGTTGGGCTATTGTATAATGCAGGTGATTCTACCTTTAAAAAAGATTGTATTCTTTAAAAAAGAGAGAAATGACTCTCATATTTTGGTAAATTAAAAAAATTTTTTTTAGTATCTGTCTCAAAGAAATATAATTACACTTCAGAATGGTGATTCTGTTAAAACTCCCCCAGTTTGTTACCTTACGGTAGCTCCTGTGTTGGGTTGGACGTTCTTTCTTCTCATCTCCGAATTAAACGCATTAGCTTCGTGCTGCCTCTGTGTCCAGGCTTTGGTCACTTGTTGGTGTCTGTGAACCTCTGGCACCATCGCCGTTTTCTAAATCCGCCTTCTAGTTCTTACTGTTAGGATGCCACTTCATCATGGTATGAGGAGATGTTCTATGATGGGTTTTTCTTAAGCTTTCTTTTTTGAAAATACTTTTTAAAAAGAAATCTACTGGTTAGATTTTTTTTTGTCTCACAAAGATGTTTTTAGAGATTATTTTGTTCATAAGCATTTTTTTCTCATGCTGATAATCAACTGATTTTTGTCTACAAATGTTGGCCTGTCACAGTATTTTTTCAATATAGATTCTATTTACCAAATGACCATTTGAGTGTTTTTAAAAGGTACTGAGGATTGAGAGATGTAAATCAGGTGACATAAATATGAAAATTATGTGCCTAAATATTTTTGTAAAGATGTCAAATAAATACTTTTTCTTCAACCCATGTATTAAAACTTCTTTCCGAGTGCCTGCAAAGACAGTCAAGAGCTGTAAGTCTGCCTGAATTTAAGAGGATGGCATCCCAATTAGCTGACTGAGACACAATAGAGAAAATACTGTTTGCCAATGTGATATTATGATTTATAATAAGAAATATGTATTTGGTCTTTGTCCTTATTCCTGGCACACAGCTCCTAAAACCCGTGTTATTTTCTTTGTAAGAGCTACAGGAAAATCTTTTATTAGAGTATTTAGTTTTGTTTCCAGTTCATGAAATAGCTCCGGAGCCAAAGGTGAAAAGGGTGTCTTTTGTTAGCATCTTTCAAACCATTCCTAAGGTTATGTCAATGAGATGGCTTTTGGAAACTCCCTAAGGCTGGGAGCTGGTTGCCAGGGGAACCAACTGGGAGATCTATGTTGGAACTTTCAGCCTCCATACTTCTGCTCTCTCCAAGGGAAGAGAAGAGAGGGTGGGGAGAGGAGCTGGAGGTTAAATCTGTGGCCTTTGATTTAGTCACGTCAGCATAGGGAAGCTGACATAAAAGCCCATGAACTGTGAGATCTGGACAGCCTCCAAGTGTCTGCGCGTGCTGAGGCGATGGGAGGACTGCGCTCCTGGCAGAGAGTGAGTTCTGTACCGCGCCCCACACACCTTGCCCTCTGCCTCTCTTCCATCTGCTATTCCTTATTATATATTTTTGTAAGAAACCAGTAGTTTAGTAAGTAAACTGTTTTGCTGAGTTCTGTGAGCCACTCCCACAAATTAATCGAACCTGAGAAGAGTGTGATGTGTAGCTGTTTGGACGGAAGCACAGGTGGCAACCTGGATTTGTGATCTGTGTTGGAAATGGGGTGAGCCTTGTGGGACTCAGCATTTTGCTGCAGGATCTGACGATAGCTCCAGGTTCAGTGTCAGAACTGAATTGTAGTGCCTGTAGCCCGTGTAGCAGGTTGGCTGGGTACGGGGCAGAAGCACACATTGGGTGACCGGAAACGGGAGCACCGCGGAGGGAAGGTGGCCCAGGAGCCGTTCTTCCTCTACAGCCATACAGCACTCTGCCTAAGCAGGCATAGGGCTGAACATGCAGTGTCTTTGGTGTGCTTGCGGTAAACTGAAGGGAAGGAAATGCATGTAAAAATTGCCTTGAAAGCATTTCATCGCCTTCGTCAGGTACTTAAGACTCTGAATAAACTTTTATTAGGAAAAAACCCCCACACAAAACATGCTATTCAAGAAGCATTTATTGGTACTGGCAAAAACAGGTAGACGTACATTAAGGCATTAAAAAAGAACTGTGGTAACATACCTAGAGTAAAATTGACTGTCTTAACGCTTTTGAAGGGAGTAAGACTGTATATTCACACGGGTCTGCAGCCAGGCTCCAGAACCTTTTTCGTCCTGTAAAGCTGAAGTCCATAACCATTACAGAGCTCATTTCCCACTGCCCCCTAGACCCCGGAAGCTGGCATTCTCCCCTCTGCCTCTCTGAATCTGACTGCTCTGGATAACTCACGTAAGTAAAAGCCTACAGTAGCTGTCCTGTGACTGTCTTGTTTCACTTAACGTAATGCCCTTGAGGATCATCCGTGTCACAGCACATGTCAGCATTTCTTTCCAAGGCTGATAATTTTCCATTGTGTGTATATGCTAGCTTTTGTATATCCGTCCCTCCACTGCTGGGCACTGGTTTCTTCCAGCATGTGGCTATTGTGAATAAGAATTGCTAAACATGCCACGCTGCCACTTCGAGTTGCTCTAACAAATGGCCATAGATGGAAAATAACAAACATTTATTTCTCACAGTTCTGAGACTGGGATATGCAAGATCAAAATGCCAGCAGGTCTGGCAGCTGCTAAGAGCCCACTTCCTGGTTTGCGGATGTCCATCTTCTCATAGCCTCACATGGGAGAGAGCAGAGAGGAAGCAAGCTGTCTTGATTCTTGCTAAAAGAACTCTTAATCTTGAGGGCTCTACCTTCATGATTTAGTTACCTACCAAAGACCACATCTGCAAATACTGTCTTGTCTGGGATTGGGGTTTTGACAGATGAATTGGGGGCAGAGATGGGACACAAAATCTATAGGAGTGGCTGTACAAATATGCTTTTGATTCTTCTTTGGAATTGCTAGGTCATATAATAATTCTATTTTAAATTTTTTGAGGAATGGCTGTACTGTTTTCCATTGTGGCTGTACCATTTTACATTCCCACCAGTAGTGCACAGAGATTCCAATTTCACATCCTTGTCAACACTTGTTATTTTCTGTTTTATTGGTAGCTATCCTGCTTGGTGTGAGATGATATCATCTTATTGTGATTTGTATTTTTCCTAACAACTAGTGAGTATTTTTTCATATGCTTGTTGGTCACATAATATACTTTGGAGAAATGTCTATTCCAGTCTTTTTTTTTTAATGGGATTTTTTGGTTCTGGAACTGTAGAGATATTCTGCAGTTATAAAATGTTCTGAATTTTAACCCCTTATCAAATACATTATCTGCAAATATCTTCTCCCATTCGGTAGGTTGCCTTTTGATTCTTGTTGACTGGTGTCCTTTGACATACAGTTTTAAATTTTGATGTAGTGCGATTTGTCTGTTTTTACATAGGTTGACTCTTTTGGTGTCATGTCCAAGAGACAATCGCCAAATCCATTGTCACGAAGCCTTCTCTTTATATTTTCTTCTAAGAGTTGTATGATTTTACATCTTAGGTCTATTTTTAGTTAGTTTTTGTATATGGTTCTACTTCCAACTCCATTTTTTTTTTTTTTTTTGGCTTGAATATCCAGCTTTGAGAGACTGTCCCTAAGGCATTTGTTGTAATCAACTTTTAATGTCTTCTCAGAGTTTTTTCTTTCTAATTTGTGAGATATGTGCTTTTTCACGCAGCCCTTCCTCTACTGGTTTATCATCTTGCTCAGCTTCCACTCACAGGGCTGTCAGTTATTGGGGAGCGGTGTGGAAGAGGTGCTGCCAAGATAGGCAGAGCACAGAACTGGGCCTTTGTGTATCCACAGCAGGTGAGCAGAAACCTGGGCCCTTCAGGACTTCTTCCCTGCAGAAGAAAAGGGGACACACATCTTCTTCTGTCCATCCATCCATTTGTGCAGTAAGACTGAACTCACTGGACCAGCACCCAGCCTCTAGCAGAGGCCTGGCACAACCTTGTTTTACAGATGAAGCTCAGGGAGGTACAGCTGTGCACTGGAATTGTGGAACCCACATTCCAATCCTGATCAGTCTTTGCTCTTCACTACCATATGAGATTCTTCTTGTTTTTAGTTAATTAATTCAAGAAGCATCAGTTAGATCTGGGCATGGAACAACAGACTGGTTCCAATCAGGAAAGGAGTATGTCAAGGCTGTATATTGTCCCCCTGCTTATTTAACTTACATGCAGAGTACATCATGAGAAACGCTGAACTGGATAAAGCACAAGCTGGAATCAAGGTTGCTGGGAGAAATATCAATAACCTTAGATAAGCAAGATGACACCACACTTATGGCAGAAAGATAAGAGGAACTAAAGAGCCTCTTGATGAAAGTGAAAGAGTGAAAAAGTTGGCTTAAAGCTCAACATTCAGAAAACTAAGATCATGGCATCCAGTCCCATCACTTCCTGGCAAACAGATGGGGAAACAGTGTCAGACTTTATTTGGGGGGGGCTCCAAAATCACTGCAGATGGTGACTGCAGCCATGGAATTAAAAGACACTTACTCCTTGGAAGGAAAGTTATGACCAACCTAGACAGCATATTAAAAAGCAGAGACATTACTTTGCCAACAAAGGTCCATCTAGTCAAGGCTATGGTTTTTCCAGTGGTCACGTATGGATGTGAGAGTTGGACGGCGAAGAAAGCTGAGCGCCAAAGAATTGATGCTTTAAAACTGTGGTGTTGGAAAAGATTCTTGAGGCTCCCTTGGACTGCAAGGAGATCCAACCAGTCCATCCTAAAGGAAATCAGTTCTGAATATTCACTGGAAGGACTGATGCTGAAGCTCCAATACTTTGACCACCTCATGCGAAGAACTGACTCATTTGAAAAGACCCTGATGCTGGGAAAGATTGAAGGTGGGAGAAGGGGACGACAGAGTTTGAGATGGTTGGATGGCATCACCAACTAAATGGACATGAGTTTGAATAAGCTTTGGGAGTTGGTGATGGACAGGGAGGCCTGGTGTGCTGCTGTCCATGGGGTTGCAAAGAGTCGGACACGACTGAGCGACTGAACTGAACTGATTTATTTGTCTGTGTTGGGTCTTAGTTATATCAAGTGGGATTTTCCTTGTTGTGTACGTCTCCCTAATTGTGGGTCCGAGGCTCTGGACTGTGCAGCTTCAGTACTTGGGGCTTAGTTGCCACGCCTCCTACTTCCCCCTACCACCCCCCCCACCCCCCCACCCCCCCCCCCCGGTGCTAGTTCCCGGACCAGGGGTCAAACCTGCATCCCCTCTGCTGCAGGACCAGGGAAGTTCTCAAACTAGATTCTTGTTTCTCCTGGTCTGCCTGTAATAAACTTGGTGGCACCTGTCTCATCACCACCGTATGCCTGTCTGTTGGGGGCATTCTTCATTCAGAGTTCATACACAGTGGATTCAAAGCTGGGGAAGCTGGTTCAATCTGAGAAGGCAAACAACCAGCCGTGCTTTTCGGCTGTGCTGATGGTGCCCTCTTGTGGCAGTAGCTGCCAGTCGGGGCTATACGATAGTGAAGAAAGTGAAACTCAGTTGTGTCTGACTGCGACCCCATGGACTGTAGCCCGCCAGGCTCCTCTGTCCATGGAATTCTCCAGGCAAGAATACTAGAGTGGGTAAACGATTCCCTTCTTCAGGAGTTCTTCCCCATCCAGGAATTAAACCCAGGTCTCCTGCATTGCAGGCAGATTCTTGCCGTCTGAGCCACCATTTGTTTTACAAGAAGGAAAAGCAGTATTACTTATTTATATTATGCCTACTATATGCTTTCGTGGAGTTAAAATGTCACATCATACGTTTCATGTACAGTATTGCTGTACAAATGGTACCTTAAGCAAGGCTGAGGGATTTGTCCCTCAGCTGATAAATCTGAGCTTTTATTCCAAAGCCCATTTAAAGAATTACAGGTAACACCCTTGTGTTAGGAGACTGCAGCAGGAGAGTTCACCAGAGTGCTTCGTCGTGTCTGCTTATCCTACAGGTAGCTAATTTTTTTTCCAATGAATATTTTTGAGGACAATATCTACAAATGATAACAGAATCATGAAGTTATCTGAGTAAAGAAGCTATGGGAGGAACAATGCCATCCTAACTGGGAATGGTAAGAAAATCTCTTGGGAGAAAGAACATTTGAGCTGATTCTTAAAGGACAACTAGGATTCAACTGAGAAAGTCCTGGAGGTACAGGCCTCCAACATTCCAGGGCCATTGTATCTGCTTCTGGCTGGAATGCGTCCCCTCTCCCCCATGTCTTTATAGCCCCTGCCCGCATCTCTCTGGGCCTTCTCTGGCCAGCCTGTCTAAAGCGGTACCCCACCACACCCCCGACCTCTTCCATGCTTCACCTCCACGCACTTGTCTCTTCTGATCAAATTTAAGCTCAATGAAGGCAGAGATGTTGGTCTGTTTTGTTTGCTCGAATGTCCCTGGCACCTAGAACAGTGCTGGGTATGTTTGTAGGGACACAGCATTTCTTGAATCGAATACGTCCCGTCAGTAGCTGGCACAGCAAGCTGAGCACAGCAAGGCAGAAACAGGGCCTTTTCTTCATTTTAGGAAGATCATGCCAGCTGCAGTATTTGGATTGTATACTGTAGACTGATGAATTCAAATCTTACAGGGGCCAGGCAGGTAAAAATTATGAATCTGAATCAATGCAATCAACACACATAACAGTGGTAGGGCTTGTGATACCTACCTGCTTAAAGGCATTTAAATGAAAACAAAACAGCTGCCAGCCGGGTTTGGCCCACTGTGCCTAAAGCAAGTGTGCCTAAAGCAAGGAACTACTTCAGGTCAAATGAGGATGCCGTCAGGGAAAGGTCAAAGAAGGTGGGCATTGTACAGGTAAGTACCTCAGCTAGAGAAGGATGCACAGTCCTGGTGAGAAACTGTGGGGTCCTAATGTGGCTGTGAAAACATGGAAGAGAAACAGGATTTGCATTATTTTAGGAAGAATTTTTGGTGATGATGAAATTTGTTTCTATTTTTTGTTTATAAGTAAAACTGTGGTGAGTTGTTTATTTTTCTAAACGTAAATCTGGCTTCAGGAGACCAAACATGAACATTTTTGTGGTATTTACCTTAGCTTTCCAAGTGTTTTCCAAAAAGGTAATTTTGGTGTGTAGCAACGAAATGGAGTACTTGCAGGATCCGCAGTAAAAACAAATGTACTGAGCATTTGCTAAGTGCTAAGTAGGCATTTTCTGTGCGCACCTTACATATTGATACATTTTAACTCTCTAAAGTATCACATTATTAAACTTACTATAGAGGTGAAAAAAGAGGCACAGGAAGTCCCATTGTTGAACAGTGGTAATTGTGAGAAATTCTTTGTGGAATATACACTTGCCTTCGTGTAAGGCCTACCTTTTGCTCTTAGTTCCTAGAGCTGCAGTACCGTGTAATGTTTGAGTGTGGAGGGAGTGTCAAGCTATTCCTTTAAATCAAATTAGATGTCTTGCCACTTTGCAGGAAATTCGGTCTTAGCCCTTCTCTAAGGTTAGACAAGATCTGAGGGAGTTGTATGAGGCCTGGACTGTGGTCGGGGCACCTCGTCACCTCCAGCCTCACGGTCACTCCCTCGTGACTGAGGTGTCCTTTGGAGGCAGGTGACAGCAAACTCCAGCCTGAGTGGTTTCTCTCCCGGTCCCCATGCCCCGTGTGCAGCCTGCCCGGTCCCTGTGCAGCCGTTCCTCTGAGGTCTTGCTGGACGAGATCTGCTTTCCAGCCTTCCCCAGAGCCTACGGCCCGCGTTCCCTGCCCCCGCCCCCTCCCCCCTCCACCAGTTTGGGGGCTTTCTTCTTTCAGAACTGACTTGTGAGAAACAGTCTAGGAGAAAATGCTGTCAGTGAACATCATGTGCTTTTTACCTCACGACACACTTCTTTCCTGAAACCAGTGCAAAGATCCGACTTAGAAAGATAGAAAGTGGACAAAGTCCAAGTGATTGGCAAGGTGGTCTTTCACCTTCTCAGGGGGGCGTAGTTTCCCATTTTGTAGGTTGGGGGAAACAGTGTTGTGACTTTGATTTACGAAGACTTATCCCAGTGCGTGTGGTGGCAGCTGCTCAATCTGGGACACGGCGTTTGTAACGGTGTTGTTTCGGCTGCCCGCTGGCCCTTCGTCTGTGACCAGCGTGTGCTCCTTTCGAAGGAACAGCTCTTCCCCCGCTGTCCTAGCCAGATGAACCCACAGGGGGCTGCCACCTTATGAGCTGCCTGAAAGGTGGCTGATGGCACTGCACTCCCCTGGCGGGAGGGACTGACTAGCTAAGGCTCGAGCCCATGGTCCTAGCCAGGAATACAGAAACTGCTAAGTGTTGTGAAGGAAAAGAACAGAGGGATCTGATCTGATCTAAGCTCAGCCTAAGGCTGTAGAACTTTGGACCTGTCCTTTCCCCATTTTAGGCCTACGTGTTCCCTTCCATAAAATTTGAGGACCGAGGGGGCGGTTCCCGTTGCTAAATCGTTGCCAGCTCTTGGGGCTCTGGCAGGCTCTTTCACCCGGCTGCCGCTTCATTTACAGGCTGCTTGTTGCCTCTGCAGAAGGCCCAGCGTACAGCGTTGTGTTGGAGCTGTTGAACCCAGCAGAGCACACCGTGCGGGTTTACTTCTGGCTTCCTGATTACCGGCCTCTTGGCCTGTTACATAACAAAGTAAAGGACATTGGAATCAACTGCTAAGTGACTGCTACCAAATTTGACGCCACTACAAGTTTGTAATTCTGAAATTCACATTGCTCTGAAAGCCGTTTTTTCCCCCATGAGTTTGTTGCCAGACTCATTTGGCAATATTTGACCTGACGTGTATGAATATGAATACGTTTTTTAAGTCAGCTTCAAAAATGTTTTATTTGGCTGTGCTGGGTCTTTGTTGCTGCGTGGGCTTTCTCTAGCTGTGGCAAACTGCTCCTCTAGTTGCGGTGCAGACTTCTCACTGCAGTGGCTTCTCTAGTTGCGGAGCACAGGCTCAGGACGTGCAGGCGTCAGGAGCTGCAGCACGTGGGCCCAGCAGTGTGGCTCCCGGGCTCCAGGGCACAGGCCCGGCAGTGTGGCTCCAGGCTCCAGGGCACAGGCCCGGCAGTGTGGCTCCGGGCTCCAGGGCACAGGCCCGGCAGTCGTGGCTCCGGGCTCTAGGGCACAGGCCCGGCAGTCGTGGCTCCGGGCTCTAGGGCACAGGCC